>JAPYZN010002517.1:0-16027 GCA_030522865.1 Psyttalia lounsburyi
AAAAAAAAAAAACAACAACAACAAAAACAATACAAAGTAAAACGGAACGAGGAGGGACAGGTGTTTGCGGCCTAGTTCTCCAGTTTTTTTTTCCTCTTCCTGGGGATGTGCCCTTGGCCCCGCTCAAGGTTGGAGCAGAGGCGGCCTTGACCCCCTAGATTCATGTGTGTTCCAATGAGGCTGAACTCTAGGTTATGTCCTTCACCTCCTTCTTTATCCTTTCAATGCCAATCATTCCGATTATGATTGACAGCTGGTGGTCGTTAATTAACGAGAATAATTACCAGAGCAGTGAAAATTAGGAACAGCGACAGGAAAATATCACTCTTTTTTTTATTCCGCGACTGTTGCCATTTATCAGGGGCTTCGCTGTCGCTAGCTCGACGTGCTTGGCGTGATCAAGGTCACCTAGACCTCGACTTCATTGAGGATTGTTGAGCCGTGGGGATGGGGAGAGGAGGATTTGGGGGTTTTAGGATGTTTTCTCGGTCGAACGTTAAGACCTGAGGATTCTGGACGTCCGCCAAGACTCGTGAACGTCATTCGATAGAATTTTTCGAATGAAATACTGAAAATACCCCACAAAGACCCAATTGTTGTAAATTGGTAGCGAGAAACAGCTGTTGCTCCTGGTTTTTTTTATTATATTGTTCAATCCTCGGCTGGATAATTGAAGAATATTTTGTCAATTGTTAGAAGGGGTGTAGGACACGCAGCGAGCGATCGTTACAATACGTGTCGTGTAAAAAATTCAGTAGACAATTTTTAGCTTTTTCCTGGGGTTCTCAACCTAAATCGCCACTCCAATCGTTCATATTATTCATTGGATGTCTGTAATATTGCGACATAAATGAAATTGTTCATGCGAATTTTTATATTTTTTCTTCTCCGCTTCTAGGACTGCCGGCAAAAATTTCAGGGTGGCTCCTTCTTCGATCACGAGGGCCTGCCCTACTGCGAAACTCATTACCACGCGAAACGAGGCTCTCTTTGTGCTGGATGTCACAAACCAATTACAGGTAATCAATGTATGAGGAGACGACTGGGATAATAATTGAAAATAATTAAAAGAATTGGTAAAACGCGATGAGGGGATTTTTCCGGTCTTTATAAATCGCGGATTATCTCCGCGAGGAGTGGTTTTAGGAGATTACGTCACAAGACCATTTTTGTAGCTGATTAATTTTGCAACAAACAAAGTCTTATCATAATTTCTTCTAATATTAGTCCTTACTGAGATAATACGATTTTTGAAAAAATACGTTCAATGCACTTATCCCATTTTACCACTTCAATAGAAAATTGTTCTTCAATTGTTTTGGATTTTTAATCAACAAAGGCTTCAATTAAAAAACTCATTCACTGGAATCTGTAGATCCCCGAGGATTATAAATATACATAAACAAAAGATGAGTTTCCGAATAGACGTCTTTGTACGTAAAAAAATCAACGGAAAAACTCCGATTGTCTGGTGACTAAAATGTTTTCCACCTGGGGAAATGCTTCGAGGAAATCTGCATATATTTTTTATACTCCCAACATCGATAAAAAAGTTTCTGCAATTTTCCACTGTCTCCCTTCAACAGTTCAACTGACAGTTGGTGATTGTCTATTTTTAGGTCGTTGTATAACCGCAATGTTCCGGAAATTTCACCCTGAGCATTTTGTCTGCGCATTCTGCCTGAAACAGCTGAACAAAGGAACATTCAAGGAGCAGAACGACAAGCCCTACTGCCACGGTTGCTTCGAAAAGCTCTTCGGTTGATCTCAACGAGACCCTCAACGATTACAATAAAAAATTGTAGATTCAGGATTAAAATAATTCCGGAATCTACAATTAATGACGGAATTTTGAAAATACTAATCACGACAACAAGAGCAGTTTCCAATTCGTTTATACCTAACGAAATTGTCTCCAGATGCCCAACGACGTCGACGCTCTTGGAGGAATTATAATGAATGTTTATGTACAGTTGTCATTACTTTTCGGTTGATCCTGACGATTTTTTTAGAACTTTTAAAACGTTTTTTGACGCAACAGTTGGAAATGAAATTTTATCATTATGAAGTTTTTACACTAATAGATATTTTTAGTTGCTATTAATGGTACTATTAATACAGTATTAATTAATCCACTCAATTAATGAAATTAGTTCGATAAAAATGCCAAATGACGATTGAAAAATTTTTAGCATGAGAAGATCAACGAACAAGCCTAGGGGAGGGGGCTCAAACAAAATGGACGTCAGTTTTATACGAAATCAGGCTCCAGATTGTTTATTTGGCTTTGTACAATCAACAATGTTGTTCTTTTTAGTAACATTGATAAACCTAAACATTAAGAAAGATGTTTCAATAAATACAAGACCATTAAAAAGACTATTAATAATTCAATCGAGATAAATAAATCGACAACGAGGCTTACACTAAAAACCACCAACTTACACACAGATAACACCGATGATAAACTCTCAAAGAGGAATGCTCAAGTAATTCGGTAAATATAAAAATATATAAACATTATATTACAATTTATGTACAAATTGCTATTGACGATAAAATGCCCTGACTTATTGACCAGGTGCAGTGACGATGCGGAGTAAATTGAATTGTCATTGTCGAATGCAATTGAAAAACAAGTTAATAAGCTCTCGATTGTCAGAGAGAATTGTTAAAATTGAGTTTTAATTTTGTGTAATTAAGACAACCGTGGCTTTGAAATTTATCAAGCAAGACTGGGAAACAAAATGGAGAAACTCTCGTGCCAGGGATCGGCCAGCTGTGCAACGGTAGATGTTCTCTCAACTCTGGGCTCGTCGTGGGACTCATAGTCACAGTCGTCGTGCTCCGAATGAACACTACCAGGTGACAGACTGTCGCTGATGGTGTAGCCAGGTGAAAGATTATCTTTGTATGAGTATTTCGGTGTTAGATGTGTGCTATCATCACTGGAGACTTCCTGAACGCATTCCTGAATGGCGACGTCCTCCTCCCCGGTGCAGATGATGGTAATACAGTTGGTAGCCTCGTCGTAAGTACCATAGACAGTATCAAGATCGTTATTAACAGGTTCCTGTTTAATTTCACACTTGAGAAGATTTTTCGCTGGTAAATCATTGATATTTCCGTCTGAGTGGGTGGGAATGTTACTTGAATTGGTGATAATGTTGTCGGGATTGGTGAATATTTCGTTGTTTGTCGCTCCATTACTTGCTGGAGTTGGGTAAACGAGGGGATAACAATCTGGAGATGATTCCGTGTGGGACGGGTCCCTCAGGCCTCCACTGGCTGAACTGGTTTCCACATTTTCTGATGTCTTCCCCACCATTCTCTCTGTATTGTCATGTTCTTCAGTGGTATCTTTCTGATCGATGTCTTTGTCATTTGGTCGATTAGAATTTGCTTCCACTTCGGCGGTAACCTCTCGCAGAAGGCTCTCGGCGAGCTCCTCGAGGCGGACGATGTAGTCGTCCCCTTGAAGATCTCCAAAGAGCTCCTCGAGAGGAGGTAGAGGGTCAGTATCTTCAAGATTACCGTGGCATTTTGGGTCAGAGTTGGTGCCGATTGTGTTTTGCCACCCTGCGGCAGAGGGTTGGGGGATACAGCGGATCCCAGTGTGGGCTTAACACAAGCGACACGATTCTGACATGATTCACAGTAAGTCACTGATGATACTGATGATGCTGATGATGTGGGGGGAGTGTTTGGGGGGGAATTCTTTGCCTCGGACTTGAGACGCTGGGTCTCGGCGAGGAGGGCCTCGTTTTGGGTGCGCAGCAGGGCACACTCCTCGGAGAGGAGGTCGTTCTGCTCGTGGAGGGCACGCACCGTCTCCTCGAGCTCGTCCAACTTCGCTTTTTTCCGATCGCGGGACGTCTGGGCTGCCACTCGGTTCTTCAGTTTTCTGGAAACATTACATTTTTCATAATTTTTATTCCACGGTTTTTTGTTTGACAAATGGACATTCTCTACTGGGGTTTCAAGGACACTTGCTGATGGCACTGGGGAGGACGGGAATGCCGTGGGGATTGAAATGGAAGATTTTCTTTTTTATCTCTCATGTAATTTATAGATAGACATTCAGAAATTGTTAACTCACTTTCGCTGCAATTTCTCCTCCCACGTGAGGTGGTCCAGCCTTCTCTTCTTTCCTCGGAGCCACTCGTCTGGCTTGACAATCTCACAGGTTGACTCGTCCATCTCCTCAATCTTCATTTTCCTCGATTCCACCTTCGCCTTGCCTCCAATAATCGACGTGGCAAAATTGATTTCGTTACCGAGTGCAGTTTTTTGCATGCCCTTAGGCAATGTTATGATAACACTCCTGGGAAAGCTCATGATAAGCCATTAAACTCTGGAATGTTGTACAATTGGTAGTCAACTGACCAACGTCCCTCAACTGTGAGCTGGTGATCAGGAGGTTCTCGTCGACTGTACTGGTCCTCACGATATTCTACGTGCAGCAACCTCGAGAGATGATCGCAGACTGAATCCTTGCATCACTTTTATGGATCAACGTTTAGTTTCTCGCCCCTTATGGTTCTATTCTTCTTGAGTTTCTGATGCAACTGTTGTGACGTACCGAGTATTGGAGAGACTACGCTCGAACGAGTGTTGTCGGCTGGTGGGAGGTGGAGAATTACGACTCACCAGCGGAACTGGAGTGGGATTGGTCGAGGAAGCCAGGGAGTTGATGTGGGCTTCTGGCATTGGTGAATGGCGACGCCACAATTAACTGCGTCGTCATGGCAATCTGTGTTGGGCTCTCGTGAACATTGGATGAGGCTAGAGGGAGGGGGCGGCCATATTTGCAATTTTTGGTAAGGGCTGAATCAATTTTGGTTAAATGTACTCTATTATATCGTTTTATACACCTGCCAAAGTATCATTTGTCATCTGCAATGTCAAGCTCTAGCAGGAGTTGGAATAATACTTCAAATAATTCGCAAAAAGACTAGCTTTGCTGTACCACATCTTACGCGTTTATTTCAGAAAGAAATGATTACAGAATCAATTCCAGATGACGAGGTTCTTAGCATTCATCAATGCATGAACGTTGAACTTGTGTTAAAACCTTAAACTTTTTTTTCTCTGCAAAATAGCTCAGCAAAAATACGACAGCATTCGTTTATCACGAAGTGACTATGGCCCCGGATATATGCCAGCTGGTAATGAAGATATCAATGAGTCATACGTCGATTGGGTTTCATTTGAGGAGAGGTAAACATGCCCTGCGGAATTTTTCTTGTCTTACTCATTCGATCCCCATTCTGTGCAATTAACTAATTATCGGGAGCAGTACATATCGTGGGCAATACTTTTTCTTCAAGAATGTTGAGTAAAGGGACTTGAGGACCTCCTATTCCCCTGAATATGTGGAGCCAAGTGTGACACCAGACCGATAATTGGCAGTATCTGGGGATGACAATTTCCTTTCATTCGCCATTAGATCGTGATAATTTTTTTAATCGTCTACGAGCCGAAGAATAAATTATCAATGCTCATCAAGCCTCGCGATATGTCGAACTCGAACTCTTCACCAACACCCCCTCATGCACGTCAAAAAAACCTCCCAGAAGTGTTCACCTAGCCACTCCGTTTCAGTTGTGTGACTGTTATCAGACAGGCGCCCAACACTGAACGCACACCTTGTGATTTAACCACTGTCTACAATTCTTTCAGCGTCAAGTTAATGTGTCAACGCGAGGGAAAAAACAAGAGATATAATAATCTGAAGGGGTTGGGTTATCTGGATTGGATGTACGAGGGGATAAATGTGCAGAGGAAAATGAATTACAGACAATGTTAATGCAGGAAAAAACGTCAGTAGCAGGCTGACTCGTCATTGCAGACGCGAGCAGTCATTTTCTTCGCTAGGTCTCAGGGATTTCAGGGGGGATCAACGAATTGTGAGAGTGTTGGAGCATCATTGGATGCACTGAGATACCTCAAACGATTTCACTACTGACAGACAAGTCCAGTACGTAGTGCTTCTGAATGGATCGTGACCTAACCTACAAAACTATACTCAATAGTATTATTCCAAACAATCTCTTCAACGATATGGCTTGTGAAGCTTGTTCCACCAAATTTACGCTATTCAAGAGAAAAGTAAGTAATTCTCCGGGTGTTTGTCAATTTGTTTAGTTGCTTTGGGAGGCTAGCAGATCAATACGACGAATAATACATGGACATTGGTACCAGTAGGACAAGAATATTATTGTCATCAATTTTATTGTGGTTGTTTACTCTCTCTGCATGCACCAGTTGCAATTATTATTGAGCATATCTTCAAATTCCAGAGACAATGTAAAGACTGCCTGAGATTTTACTGTGCAGACTGCGTGATACGACGTGGAGACAGAGTGTTGAGCTGTGATAACTGCAGTATGCTCTCTCGGAGGCCATTAATCAGATCACAAGTGCTGAAGATGAAATCAAAAGATCTCAAGCAGTACCTCATTGCTAAAAAAGTATCGCTGAGAGGGTGTGTAGGTAAGGATGATTATTAATGAACAGTTCCAGTTGGCGTGATAAATAATGGACAATTTATGACTCGTCAATTTGATTTACTCCAGAAAAAGAAGATTTAATCAATATTTTAATGATATATGCGAATGGCGTGGAGAACCAAGTGAACAACGACACGACTGAAAGTATTCCAAATAATCAACAGTACGTATGGCTTAATTTCAATTGTTTTTTTCATGGAAATATACGGAATTCTGTACCAATTGATTAATTGAGAATGACAAGTGGGAGGATTTGCCTCTGGTAATTGTCGGCAGCTGATGGTGATGGTTTAATCAAATAATGACATTCGGTTTTGACTGTTAGGGTTTCAATGAAAAAAACCGAGGACACGTTTTTTATTTTAAGGAATTTCGTGAATTTTCTTCTAGCATTAGACAAAGACCGAGTACCCTTCCAGATTCGCCGTCAAGACGCTCAAGAAGTCCCCAAGTTTTGGTCCAAGAATCCCCCGAGAGTCCAGACCAAGAGGCACCACCACCATCACCTCCAAGAACTCACCCAGACGTTGATATAATAGAGATTTCATCTGAAGACGAGCAGAGTTTTACTCAGGGTCCTGAGCCAGTCGTGACTGAGACTGATCACTATCAGGAGACGGTGGCAACTGATCAGACGAGTCCGGATGGCTCCAGAGAGTCTCACAGCAATCAGACGTCCCCCAGTTGCACAGAAATCCCGACGGTAAATATTTTTGTCGATTTATTAACCTGCGCGAGGAGTCTACGAGTCGATTTTCCTCGAGGTCCAATGAAAATAATCTCATTATGGATTGTTTGCAGTGGTCAGGGGCGGTTAAAATTACGGACGTCAATGTGCGCTCAGATCTCGAGTACTTGAATGTGAAACAGTTGAAAGATCTCCTGAGAACGAATCGCGTGGATTTCCGGGGGTGCGTGGAACGCTCGGAGTTGTTGGACAGGGCGTCGAGACTTTGGGACGCTCACAAGCAGTCACGCGAAGGTATGGAATATTTTTTTTACGTACGAGCACAAAAAGATTGGATATCAGTTGTCTCACAAAATGGCCGCCGAGGATTTTTCATGCAAAATTAAGGAATATACGGGTCTAGGTAACGCTCGGCTCGGGCTGCAGCCGAGCCTTACAATGACTTCATTGCCACGGGTTTTTATTTTCTCTAGATTGCACAGCAGCTGATGCAAATGCTGCGGAAGGCCCCTACGAGGAGAGCTTGTGCAAAATCTGCTGGGACTCGCCCATCGAATGTGTAATCCTCGAATGTGGACACATGGCTTGTTGCATAGAGTGCGGAAAGCAGATGAGCGAGTGCCCCATCTGTCGGCAATATGTTGTGAGAGTCGTTAGATTTTTCAAAGCATAAAAAAAACACTGGCTGAGAGTGCAAAAGGTGTGACTGTCAACATTAGAATATTTAAGAGGAGTGGGAGAATTCGTTGGAGCGCTGATTGTATATCAAAGATAATGAACAGTGAGATTCCCTTTTTACGTTATTTTGTCACGAAAACCGTCTCCTTTGGTCAATGGTCTCTCTCCATTTTCTCTTAGACAATTGTTTTTTCTAATTATTTTCATTGCCTGCGCTTTATTGATCAATGTGATTAAACTGGTCTTCAAGGACATATCGAAGTACTGAAAAGTTGTCAACGAAAGATGGATATAATGTTATAAGAAAATAAAATTATTTATCGATATCTAGGATGTACCTACTAACTGACATCCTGGGTGATATAAATAAATGGCAGGAATTTATTGCTCGCATAAATTGTCGGGCTTGAGTGATGGAAAACAAAGAGAAAGTAGTCCGCAGGTAATGCAAAATGAAGTCTTTATCAATTTTCAATGTATTTATTTTATAATCATAATTAATTGAAATAATGAAATTCATTACTATTCATTATTAATTTTCATGAAACGAGAGCAATTTTACCAGTGTCTGTTATTTAATTATTAAATATAAATGAAAATGAGAAACAACAAGAGAATGCTTTAAAGTCTGGAGAAGTTGAGAAAGTATTCATAACTGTCAAGAATAATCTCCATCAATTGTTCAATAAATTACACTCGTCACATTGCTTGAATTTTCTCGAAGATGAGTTATCTTAGAGGGTACTTGAACAATTTTGGCAAATGTTTGGTAAATGCCTCGAGATATACTGACATGGAGTTCGAGAGTCTTATCGCTGGACTGGAGGAGCCATTGGCATTCCAGGACCACCCATGTTGGACATGGCAGTATTAGGCCCGAGGAGGACTTGCTTTTGTTGGGAGCGTTGAGCCTCTTCCATCTGGGCTCGTTCCACTTCGAAAATCACGGGGGCAAATAAAATAGCGGATGAGCTGAAGAAAATCCAAGTGGCTGAGCAGGAGAGCCCGTAGAGACCTAGAAGAAACAATCGTCACTCTGTTGCTTACTTCACACCGGAGAATTGCTGTTTCATTTATCGAAGGAGTGGAAGAGTCTGCTGATACTTTACCCTTGATACAAGACTTCACGCTGGTCCCAACATTGTAGCCAAAGTTGCGGACTTCTTCTGGGAACATCTCAGTCAGTCCTATGAGTCTTTCAGCAACAGTCTCATCCTGAAATGACAGTAATTGTTGAAAGACATTGCCAGGGACAAAAGTGTCTCCTTCTAAACGGCTTCGATTACGTCCACAGGTAAATTGAAAAACCCCTCATTAGTTGATCAAAAAATCCACTTCCTGCTCGTTGATAACCTCAATCTTCAATCAGTTCAGTAAAAAATATATTCCACGTCTTTAATTAGTCACACATGATGAGAAATTAATTTAAGTAGCCCCCCAGTTGCTCATTGGAACTCAATGGAGCTCACACCAGTTTTTTTTGAGGTTACCCGACCCAAAAATTCGCACTCTCTGTCGAGTTTACCCTGTCACTGTCTCCGAGCGATGAAAATGCAATTTTTCATCGATTTCTGACTGTCTAGAGCTCATTCATTGATTACCTTAATTCATTCCATTCGCAAAAGAGGTCTAAATAATGCGTTACTGACCTCCTCCTCCTCTTCATCACCGGGGAGAATGGACTTGACTTCTGGCGAGCGAATATCACTGCTTCCCATTCCGCTGTCCAGGATGTCAATCTCCTCGACAGTAGCCATATAAAAATCTGAATTCTCCTGTTATTTATTCAATTGTTTATACACGTATTTTATTTTGTTCTCGAAGCGGTAAATGAAAAATCTCCTCGAGAGCGATTGGATTCTTCGGAGTGCCCCTCGTGCGGTGAACGTGAAGGCGCTCTTATCAATCGTACTCGTAGAGGGCGTCTTCAATTTGGAGACGGGAGGGAGGAGAATCAATTCTCCGGGTGAGTCGAGGGATTAATTTGGCAAAGTAATTGGAGAAAAACAATTTATTCAACAATTGCCTTCCCTGATTTTTTATTAATTAATAATCAAAATAATGAAAGACGTTGGCAGACTTCCGTCATTTTCATTTGTAGACCCAAATGATTTGTAGGTTATGAGTGATCTTGAGTGGTCTTTGTCGATCTAATTGTTCGTTAAATCAATTAATTAATGTCAGTCACAATGTGGGAGTGTGAGATAGGTTGACGTTTATTTCATTCATCCACCAGAGGCTTTCGATATTTGCCCTGGACCCACACTCTGTACATCATCAGTTGCTTTCCTCGATTCACCTGCAGCCGTCTATCAATGATATTCTGCTCCTCTTGAAAACCGCACTCGACGAACAATTCTCGTACTTCATCCTGGGTGAAAAAATACACCATAGTACCGTCTCCTCGAGCGTAGAAATTATCATCTAGACATCGGCCTTTTTTGAATCTCAATTGTGCTAAGTCATATCTTCCGTAGTCCCGGAGTAAAACTAGTCCTCCAGGTTTGAGATATCTGAACAGCTGTTGTATGACGTGCTTTTGCCTGGAATTACAAGTCATTTCATTGAATTGCTGCAGCACTTGCAGAACCAACTGATGGATTAAATTGTCCATTGCTAAATCATCTCCAATTGAGGTTATGGAAAATATAAAAATCTGGAGCACTTGGTTCTTACTTTTTCGGTGGAATACTGGAGAGTACGAAGATGAGGAGAATAATATCGAGACTTCCCTCCGCAAATGGTGGAGCCCAGTCCTCCTGGGTCGCATCAAGGACGAAAGCGTTGCATCTAGTCTCGTCATAATCAGGATTGCCCCTCAATATCTCAATGGCAGTTGAGGAAAAATCACAACCATATACAAATAAATTTGGATTAGAATTGTACATTAAAATAGGAAAAATTGTATTGCCAACGCCACATCCAATCTCAAGAATTCGGTGGTCGCCTTGGGAGTCCTCCATTCCTTCTCTAGCTGTATTCTCCTCGTGGGAGGGGTCTGAAGACACTTTTTCAGGGATTGTCAGGTCATCTTGAACTTTGTGGGGCGCCAACTCTGGGAATTCCGTGAAGAGCCAGTGTCTGTCCTTGAAGAATCCATTTTGATGGATTCCGTAGAATTTATTCCAATTTTCGTCAGCCTGGAGGTGAAGGCTTTTTAACTCGTCGTCGCTGAGGGTTACCACCGAATTCTCTGATACCTTCTTCTGAGCCAGCTGCTGCTGCTCGTCGCTCCAGTCGACGTTGTCCCTGCCAGAGGAATAAAAGAATTCAGGCCAATTTAATAGACAGGTCATCGACAAATTAATTATTAAATTGTGTCCCCGAGTTGTCTCTGCTACTTGCGAAGAGAATCAGCGGTTATGTTGAGTCGTTGTCGCGGAGGAAAAGTCAGGGATTGACAGGAAAGTATTTACTTCGTGGGAGACTCACCAGGCATTATGCTTGAACACACAATCATCGTCTGTTAATTTTCTATTGCCAAATTGTGGTCTTCTCTGCTCAGGAATATCATCTCCACTGGCTGTGGACATCGTTCATTCGATCGTCACTCCACGTGCAGTTGTTGTGCTTAGACTGGAGCTCAACATGAGCTCTGTCGGTAATGAAATTTGACAGTTCGGGGTAGTACACGAAGAAGAATGTGATAATGTCGTCCTTTTAGTCCTTGTCACCAGCAGTTTTCCCCTCGTGATAGCTCAGAGGAGTAGACAAATCGTCCTGAGGGGTTGGATAATTTTCATCTCATTTTTATCGTTCCAATTCCTGTGGACTCAATTGCCCAGCTGGGGAATCAATCATCAAAAGGGCTTGTTCAATGATTTCCTTCCAAAAAGTGCAATTCCTGTGCATTCACTTGCTCTCCATACCCTCGGCAAATGAATTTTTCCTCCACCAGATGAGACGACTCCCCACATAATGACTCCTCTGTCTCCTTCCTCCCCATTGAATTGCGTCACTGAGGTGGTGGGCGTTGATGCGGGGGATGTTTTGGTTCCATCCACCTACCGCCGGTCCCTTGGGAATTAATCGATACACACTTCCTACGTCACTGAATCCACATACATACATACACATTTTTTATCCCTCCTTCCTCTCCTGGAGCGATCGATGAGATTCAAGTGGAGTTAAGACAATTTCCTGGCAAATGCCCGAGGAAAATCAATGAGTAGTTTATCAATGCAAGGAAAGAACTCATCCAATCGATTGTCCGGAGGAAAAAAAATCACGAGGTGAGGGGGAATTTAATGGGTAGAGGAACGGTCGAGTGTGAAAATGGGAGTTACGCATTATTGAGCGGTCCATATCCCGCAAAGTTGCAGACGAGAGGGCAACCACCCCGATTCCCACTAGGCAGTGAGCCACCACCGCAGTGCGATTTTCCCTCCTTCTGTCCCTGTCCTCGTACTTCAAAAACCTGTTTAACTCTCGTCTCTACGACAATGGGAGTGTGTGGATGCCCTCACTATCGCCAAGGAAATGAGATTGTCCTGGTATTTTTCATTTGTCATTGAGGAGGTTGAGGAGTCAATCAATGAACTGAGAAGCAAAATGGGTCTTTGATGAGGACACCTGGACGTGTCCGTTGACTTCTGGAATAAAAAATGGACGACTGCGACGGTGGGGGGGGGGAACAAAAAAACGTTGATCCCAGCATAATCCTAGACAGTTTCTCGGGATGTTTTCATGTCTGGGCGCTGAATCTGTGTCCTGAGAGAGTCTCTGCGGGATGGGGGAAGGGTGCAAGAGGCGCGGGGAGGATGAGGGAGAAGAGAGCGAGGTGGAGAAGGGTCCGCCCCGTCTGGTCTGTTTGTAGCAGGCGAGGCAGGAGACTCTGACATTCTATAGATAGGGTTTGGGTGAGATTGTAGTGGTAGTCAATTCCAGGGTGTTTCACCCTCACGTGCCTGCGCAAGGGTCCAAGAGCTCGTTGGGGCGATGACCTCAAAGTTCAGGACTCACGGTTTATTTTATTACTATTACTTCTGCCCGGCATTACGCGTTTCCAGAATTCCAACAATTGCTGGTTTATTTGTACTGGAAGTACCTGGCAATTGTTTAACCAGGATTTCATTGATTATCATCATCGGAGGGGAGTGTCTGATGTTAACAAATGACGAATCTAGGCCTGGTTTCCAATCAACCCCCTCACCAACTGTTCCACTGCTGCGGGGACAATTAAATCATTCATTTGACAAAAACAAATGAACTCCCAAATTTGTCCATAACCTGAATAATTCTATTCATGCTATCAACTGATATTAATGGCAACCCCGATTTGATGGAGGTATAAACACGTCCACTTGGCACTGGTGCACGAAGTGTGGAAAAGGGAAAAATCGATAGGCCCCTGCGTCTCTGGTTTAGTTAATTAGAGTAATGCCTTCCCCACGTGACATCACATGAGACAGAGGACAAGACAAGAAGTACTTCATAATAAAAAACAGTCAATAGTCTTCGTAAATAAATAAGTGGACGACGTTAATGATGTTAAGGAGTTATTGATTGTCATTGTCATGTATTTGGCATTACTCATCTGGCTTCTTCGTACTTCAGTCCTATATCTTGATGCTCAAATTTCTATATGACACTCTGACTGATTGGAAACCCTAGATGTGCCTGCCAGCAGAATTACACGTGGGTAATTAATGATATTAATAATTAATAGTCAAGGGGTTTAGAATAAACATCAGATGACACCGGTTGTTGGGAGTTTCATTCGCTCCCATTGAATTATTTCTTTCCGCAGCTCCAAGCTGGATCAATAGCGGAATTTCAAGTGAAGTTCATTGGGGTTTATCAGTTTACTATCGAGTTCATTAACCCTCAGACCTCCAGCTTTTCTGGTATTAAATTGTTGCTACTGGGAGACAACAAAGGGAGGCCAGGGCCAAGTGGAGCCTTTTGCAGGCTTCCCTGGCTCTCAATGTTTTTATTTACTAATGAAAATATTTATATCCGGAGAAGGTCAACAATACATACCCTCAGGTTAGTCTCCCAGGGCTGGCTCTCGTTACACTACCTCAGCGAAATGTAAACAAATGAAGTCGTCCGAATTCAGTCAGGCCACTCCTGTCCTGAAGCAATCTCTTCGGGTAATTGAGTAATCATCCAGTAGTCCCATAATTAATTAATTATCTATTGGGTGAGAGCAGGAATTGAGCAGTCTCCTGGTGAAGTGCACTGCTGACAAAACGTCTCACCTATTTTTTAGTAGGGGACAGAGTGCTCAAAAACAATTAGATCTCTCTCTCTCTCTCCCCCTGCATTCGTGAAAATCTGCGGCCTCCAGACCATCTCCTGGCAATATTTCTGCAGAACCTCGTGACCTGAGTGAGGAGAAAGAACGTGAGACCGGGCGCGGCAGTCGCAATTTTTTTATGAACAAAAGGAGAGAAAAAACAATTGAAAAAGAGTGTGGGACGAGAGAGAGATTTTGACGACTGCCAAGTGGCGCCCTCACGGGGCCCCTGTCCCTAGTTTCCTCCAACATGGGCGAATCTCGCCGGGCAGTAGCTTAGTCTCTACCTACATGACAACACCACACCACCCGGATGTATCCCCATAACTTATGAGTCGTTTGATTATTAATAAAAAATAGATAGATGTATATATACAATTATATATATATCCATGTATAACTAGGAACAGAGTCAAGTGAGGATAGATTAGATATCTCGAGGATTAATCGGCCGGTGCAAGTGAATCTGTGAGATAATGAGAACAAGACATTAACCCGTTGATTTTCATTGATGTCCAACAATCGGGGTCCAAGTGTTTGATGATCAATTCAAGTGCAACGCTCGAAACCCTGAGGTTCTCGTGGGAGTCTGTTAAATAAAGGATACGCCATTTTGTGCTCCATTTTTTTCACCTGAAAAAAAATCATTGAGCAACGCCTGCCGGCTAGCCTGCATTGACAAAAGAAATTGTTCATACCTAGTTACTCTAGTTTTCGTCGACGTCTTTTAATAAGTTCCGGGGAAATCATTTTTCTTTTTCGCCTTCCTCTGGGGGATTTAATCGATCCTGAGACAACTGTACAGTACGTTACAAGTACAGTTCAGTACTGGAGGTGGGGGGAGAGCACTTACACCAGTACAATCATTCTCCCCACTGACGTTGGCTGTGTGTGTATGAGGAATTGGGGGAGAGAGGAGTGGTTTAGTTGTTGCCTTTCAACGTGAGATAGTTTTGCGAACACCAACGGGCAAACACCGGGGGATAAAAAAAAATCTGAGCTTTGAACTTCCACCAGATGAACGGGAGAATGCAAAAAAGGAACAACAGCAGCACCTAGAAGCCAATAATTGTAATAATTTATCAATTATTTTTGTAAGATAACGAGAAAGGCTGAAAAAAAATAACGAGGAGGAGGAAAAATTGATGGAAAAAATCAATAGGAGTTTTTGTGAGGTTCATGAAAATTGTGAGTGATTTTGTGAAGTGAGGAGGGAATTCTCTTTTCCTCTCCGACATTTGCCAAGTGTTAACAATTTTTAACGAGTGATTTTAGCGAAAAATATTTATATATATTACCGTGGAGAATTATATTTTCAAGTGAAGACACACCCTTGAAGGATTTCACGTATCATTCCTTCCTTATCGCCCGATATCTGCATCCTCCCAGTGTTATAAGCCGCCCCCTTCTCCTCACCCTCGTCACTCACTTTATCCCATTCCGGGCGATCATCACGCCACGAGAGTCTCTCTCTCCTCTGCTGCAACGTGCGTTCCAACGACTGGGAAAAAAAAATATCATTAAAACCGGGTGTTATTAATTTTATACATGAACAAAATCAATAATTATCATCGAATGAAGTTCCACAAATGCAACAACATTGAAGAACATCAGAGTGATAAAGAGTGCAGTGTTAATAATCAAAAATCCCCAGTCTAATCCTCACAATCATCAGATTGATAGATTCATCATTGTGAAGTTTATTAAACAGCAGTGAAATTATTTTTTATCAACCATTAGAAGAATCAGAGGCGAAAAATTACAAACATGTCGGTGAGAATGGAAAATGTCGCCCAACCGAGGAAGCTCAACTACAAAATGATGGTGAGTGCAATTGCCTAAGTACCTGGTTACACGGGGTAGCTAAAAAAAATTGTCTGACGGCCGGGGGGGGGCTTGGGGGGGGGG
>JAPYZN010002518.1:0-11666 GCA_030522865.1 Psyttalia lounsburyi
GAAAATTATTCTATACGAACGTAATTTTTACATTCACACGATTTTCCCAGTGCTGTTTTTCCTCGTAAAAATATTACAAGGCAGTATTATTTCCCGAATGCATTTGGAAAAATTAGTCGCACATGGTGTACTGAACATTTTATTTTAGTGTGTTGTTTTGTTAGTACCAAAACGGTAATTTCACTAAATGTCTTCGTCATAGAATCACTGTCGATTATCAGAAATTTATCAACATGATAGCAAAATCAAAACGTAAGGCGAGACTATCCGGGTGCCTAGTAATTTTCTCATACACACTGTATTTTTAGCAGCGTTATTGTATGTCGAATTATCTCAAATTAACATAAAATCATTCACATAGATTGTATAATCCTGTTCGAAAAGTATATGATATAAATGCACAAAAAACCATGAATTTGTTTATAAAAATCACGCAACGGTATCATAAAATCACATAGCTGTTGTTGTATTTACATCACGTGTCTCTTAAAATTACATACACCGATGCATTATTCACAACTGATGAGAAATTTAGAATACACTTGATGTAAAATTACTCCATGTATGGAAAAATTACAGTAAAAAAAGTATTTTTCTTATATGCGTACTTATTTTTAAGGTATTTTTAGTAATTTTATGATTCTGAATGTGAAAATTGCAAATATGTATGGTAATTTTCGTGCAAAAAAATTGTAATTGTGTGTTCCTTACAGCGATTGGAATTTTCCTATACAAATGTCCTGCAAATGTGTGGTAAAATCACAATCTTTTTTAACAGTGTACTCTGTTTTCGGGTGGACTATCAATTTAGCATGCTTCTGAAATGAATCTTGAATTATTATGTTGTCACGATTAAAATGTAATCATTATTATTATATATCTTGAGGACATTCCATTATTCGGCTAAATAAACCTATTGTGAAAATTTTATATAGTTTACGTATAAGTCAAATAAACCATACGCATTGGTAGATTGTAGTCAAATTGAAAATCTCCTGCTATGTGCAAATGACTCAAATACTCGCTGGATGTGCTGAGTAAACATTTGCGCGGCATTACAAATGAAGTAGAAAATTGAAGTGATAAGTGACGCAGATGATCTCGTAATTTTGGTGAAAGTTATAAATGCCGTAATTTATAATTAATCACAACAAGAACTCAACCTTGATTCTTATCGAAGGAAATTTACAAGGTTGATGGCTAACATAAAATTATGCATTTAAGAGTTTTTATCAAAGTATCAATAAATCGCCAAGGGCAGAATGAATATGAAAAGGCCCGGAGCCAATTTTTCGCGTCATTCGTTCAGAATTTCTTTCTCGAAGAAGAAAGTAAAAAATCTGAGATGCGAGGTAAGTGACTTCATGCATTCATAAAAATTCTATCTTCTGACGGTTGAAATTATTTCCAGAATTAACAATGATTTTTTGGGGATTTGCTGTACTTTGCGCTGCGAGTGCAGTGCCACTGCATAATGTAAGTAGATTAATAATCAAAGAAACATTGCAATTTTCTAATGACTCTCATCAATTATAGATACATGAGCAAATGACTCCTAGCGAAAAAATGCAGACCTTCAAGTCTACTGGCAGTGACGGTAATGACTTCGAAAATTGTTGCGTGAAGAATATTTTATTTGGTTTCATATTATTCTATATTATAAGGATGAATTTGTGACAGTACCCGATTATGAAATCACCCTCATTCACTGGCCCAAAATCGCAAAGAGGTCAGCGGACGGTAGAACCGGAATCTTTCTGAATGCCTTTGGAAGAGACATTGAATTGTGGCTGAAGTCGACGGAAGAAGTTCTCGCTGGGTACGACACTCCAGTTTACCTACTAAAGTCAGGAGCTTCAGGTCCAGATTTGACGGAACATTCCGATGTAAGTTCGTTCTCCTAGGTGCTCTATTCAGCAATTTCCAAGCATATTTTGGTGACGTCGATCATTTTTTCATAGGTAATGGAGAAACTGGAGGCATACGAAGACTTGGAAAAATCAGCGGTAATTGTGGCTCGGCGACGAGACGATAACAGTCGAGCATTGGTAAGGAGAATCAAAAATGTATATTGGCTTTTGTTGGAGTTGCGTTTTTTATTTTGTCAAGTGATTCAGCGGCAAAGCCCTACAAGATTATAAGTGGACTCATTTTCCGGTCGACACGTCACGAAATATTTCTAAATCAACCGGAGATAACTGAATTATGCTGCTTTTGTAGAGCGGAATGAGAGCTGCAAGACAGCTCTGTATAAGTATTTCACAATCTCTCCGAGATGCAGAGATGTTCCTCAGGAACTCGGAAATGAGTAGACTTGTCATGTTGACTATCCGCTACTGAATACACTCCACTCATTTCACTAAATTGGGTCTCGTTCGTAAATGATCGAACGACAGTATTCACTAACATTTTCCATCCGTATCATTTAGATTGGAGCAATAGAATCGGAGAATCTAGTGATAGCTCCGATTCCTGAACGTCTCGTCGAGGAAGTCAGGAGGCAACGCAGATCTGTGGATGATGTCCCCGAGTCCGAACAAGACGATCATCATTATCATATTGTCTATAAGAAGGCACCCCAGCCAGACAATCCAAAACATGCTGAACCATGTAGGCTCTATAATTTTTTCAATTCAATCGCCTTCCTCTCAACAGATGATAGCATACCTTTTTTCTAATTGTTTCAGTATGGTCAGTTATTGACTACGTAAGAGGATCTCCAACGAAATCAAATCAGAGACCGGACACAGTCTATCCTGAGATACTAGTCGTTGTTGACCACCAACTCTACGAAAAAATGGGCAAAGATATGTGGCATGCAGCAGCTTACATACTGGCCTTCTGGAACGGTGTGGATTTGAAGTACAGATACTTCGAAAATCCCAAGTTCAGGCTAAACATTGCGGGTATTGTATTGACTGAGGTGAGTTTCCATCGACTTCAT
Source organism: Psyttalia lounsburyi (assembly GCA_030522865.1). Lineage (NCBI taxonomy): Eukaryota > Metazoa > Arthropoda > Insecta > Hymenoptera > Braconidae > Psyttalia > Psyttalia lounsburyi. Next base: position 2,945 of record JAPYZN010002518.1, read on the forward strand.
CACCGTGATAAGAAATCCAACACCATCAATTAATGATAATCATTTAGGATGCTGAGGTACTGACATACATGGCAGCCTATGCTTACGACAAAAACACTACCATAGCAAATGACGCCGTATTAGCAAGTGGATATTTCTGGTATGCGCAGAAAGAAGACATCCCCTTAGACGCCTTCGACGTAGTGATGACAATGACATCGTAAGATTGCTTTAAGATTCTTTCCATTTAAGCGTCAATTTGATATTTCAAGAATATTGGAATCAGCTAATGAGATGGTTATTATTTTTAGAAATAGTCTGTGCTCATCCGAGGACGGCAAATGCATTCCTGGAACTCTGGGTAAGAGTTCATAATATAAAATTCTCCTATAATTTAAATTAATTCAGAGCTTTAATAAATGATCTCGATGAATGGTTGTTTTTCAAATCCTTGTTCTTACGAATTGAACTAATTCTCACTCATCCTTTCAGGAGTGGCAGCGCTTTCGGGAGCTTGTAAAAGACAACATTATTTCCAACAGTTGAAAAACGTAGGTATTATCAAGGATTCAGGCGGGTTCGATGGAATTCACACGGCTGTACACGAACTTGGTCATTTGTATGTATAAGCACAATAATCTGTTGTTTTACAGCAAAGTTAAGCATAACTTCATCATTGATCCATGTTTTCATTGCAGATTGGGGGCTGAGCATGATGGAGATACAAATACGGACTGTCCCGCCTACGATGGATATATAATGGCGGGTTCTCCACGTCTCACTGAAAAGTCCGCTGAATGGTCTGATTGCAGTGTTAAAGATATTCAAAAATTCCTCGAGTAAGTTAGAATTCTATATTCAGAACTTTGAATCAATACTTTTACGTTTGGATTCAAAGTTCTTTCAATTTCCAAGTATGGATTTTTTTTGGGTACTTATGATAAACTCGTTCCCATAGGACAAATCCTACTTGTCTCTACAACAAGCCAAATCATCGACAAGTCCTGCCGAGATATCTCCCAGGAAGATTCATGAATGCTCACCAACAATGCAACAAGTTAGAGGGGACTAGGGCTTGTGAGATAAACTCTTTAATCTGCACTAGACTAATGTGTGTCGTCCCGGGGCGTGCAAACTTCTGCAAGAGGATGAACAATGCTGCAGCTGATGGCACAGATTGTGGAGGTGGAAGGATTTGCTTCGCTGGGAAATGTCTTAAACCACCAAAATTTTGAATCGACGAAACTAATTGCTAAAAACAGAGTGCATTGACGGTGTAGAAATGTAAATAAATTGCTAAAATAAATGTATTGCTAAAAATTGCAAAAGTCAAAGTGGGTATTTTATTGCCAACCGTTTATTTACTCCTAGAAGATTCCCCAATCATAATGAGGTCAAAGCTATTGGAATGTCCGATGAACAACAATTTGGTTTACCGAATTGATTGAGATCTTTTCAGACCAATGTGAAAAAAAATGAAAGAATAGATTTGAGTCGTTTTTCTAGATATTCTGGATATTTTACTCGAGGATCTTTTGTTTCAAATTTGTCTCATTTATTAACTGACGGATCGACCTAACATGTGTTGAGGAAGTGTTGACCAGTTGCTCCAGTTTGCCTTGAGTTGTGAATGAATGGCCTTTCGGGGATAGTCCATTTCCGAAGGCAATTTTTTTAGTAAAGATGAGTATTCGTTTGGCAATCATTTTGCGCTTTGGCCAGTTGGAAAAATACGTCTAGATAATTTTTAGTGGACAGTAAACATAGTTTACTGAGCAGTTAGCTAACATTAAACGAAAAACAAGATATTTTTTATTGAGCCCTCAAAAAATTATGCATACATCAAGATAAGTTTCATTAAATTGTGTCCAACGCCTAAATAACTTTGACTAAAAAGTCAACAAATTTTAATACGCAGTACAATAGTTTTTGTTTAGAATGACCCGGCGCGTAAATGGGAGGTCCCGAATTGGATTCTCGGCTCGGGCTCCAAGATTTTTTTTTCTTTGGAGATTTCTAATTTCCTCGATGAGTTTGCTCGATAATTTCCACCGCACTTTTCGCTCTGCGCAAAGAGACATTCTTATTGTAAACATAGTAAATTGAGGAGAATACATAGTTACCTTTTCTCTATAGCTGATCATCATAGTTTAATGGAGTTACTGGGTATAATTGCATCGTTATCATATAATAGTATATTTCGATCCAAGTGCGACGGGGTGGTAACGAGTGTGAAGTTGGCGGCTCGAAGCGAAGCCGAGGGCTGTTGGTACACAAGTTTCGACTTTTCGACACGGGCTAAACGTAGCAGCAGTGACAAAAATGGGGTTGTAAAGAAGAAATCATCCATCATGGCTTATGGCAATACCCACAGTACGACAATTCCAGACAGATCATGAGCCGGAAACTCATTAAACAAAAAGTTTATCCTCCACCATCACGCTAGATAAAAAGTCTCTTCTTGTAATCAATAAATTTGTTCGCAAATGATGCACAAAAATATTAAATATATTGTTAATAGTTTTATACCGAAGAATAGGAAAATTTAAATACTGTGATTATTATGGAGAGATAAAAGAGAACACAGAAATGAGCAAGTGCTGGGCGGACACGAAGCTGAGTATGGAGCAGAAGATGACGGGGGCAAAATGGACATGTGGAAACGCTCTGAGAGGAGAAGAGAAAGGTTTTCAAAATGGGCAGTGCAGAGCAGGTGGAAAAGAGATTGATTGATTGATTGATTGAAGTCAAGAGAAGAGAATAAGAGGCAGTAGTAATAGTAAAAGGCAGAGGGGGGTGAAGGGTTAAGTTGAATAGAAAAGTGAAACAGAGGCAGTGAAAGCGAAAGTAAATTAACGCTAAAAAGTATATATATATCTAGATCTATATACATTTATATATATTATATGTTATTTTGTGTTGTGAGGATAGGAAGGGGAGGCTATTGCGGATGTCAAACAAAGAAAACGTTTGTAACATGAAGGGAATAAAGAAGTAATAATAATAATAATAATAATAATCCTATTTTTATACTACAATATCAATATGTACACAATTAGAAATTTTATAGAGTAAAAATACTTGATCCATGAAAAAAAGCAATTTCATTTTTGATTATTAGTGAATAAAAAATTTGAGAAATTTGATTATGAGAGATAGACCAGTGGTATTTCGCTCTCTGTTCTATGTCATTTACAAAATGACAGACATTTGATTACTGATGATGAGAGGAATGACCGTTTAGTAATCTTTAATAATAGAGTTGAATAAACGGCCATTGACCGGAACTCATTGATTCACAAAGCGTTTTCGTATCACAAGGTGGAACCTATATTGATTTGCACACACCGTCGTCATCAATTCGAAACATGTGGAAATTTGCACTTAAATTACCCGATTTTGGATAGGAATTCACTTGATATGAGTAAACGGTGAATAAGAGATGTTTTTGGAGTAGTTGTTGATTGCTTATGTTACGATTAATGTGCGTCTACTGCTAGGTTTATTCTTCCCTATCATTCGTTATTGGGCGAATTCCATTATCCAATATGTTGATAAATTTCAATGCGTCGGGAATAAGTTAAATAACGGATACATATCAGCAGATTATCACTCAATCAATTATGTAACATCGGTGGATTCCATTCATGACAGTTCTGAAAGATACAGGAGGTGTAAATTATTCCAACCCTCGCTCCAAATACTAACTAAATATTTAATATTTGATGAATGGTGAAGATCATCCTGCAATTTTGCTAAAAGTGAGCAATATGATAATCCCTACAGTCAGCCTTGGATCTTATTGAATGAAATCCACGAGATTAATTACTGACGTAAAGTTATGCGTTCAAGTGTTTTTATCAAAGTATCAATAAATCGACAAGGGCAAATTGGATTTAAAAGGAACCAGAGACAATTTTTCGATACATTCGTTCGTAACTTGTCCGAGAAGAAACAGAATAATCGGAGATGCGAGGTGAGTAACTTCATGCATATGTAAGAGTTCTATCTTTTCACGATAAATATTATTTTCAGCATTTACGATTTTATACTGGGGATTTGCTGCACTTTGTTCAGCAAGTGTGTTGCCCCTGCAGAATGTGAGTATATCAATGATATCAATAATTATGGAAGCAAAACAAATGCTTAATACCTTCCATTAACTGTAGATACACGAGCAATTAACTCCCAGTGAAATAAGGCAGATCTTCAAAACCACTGGAGATGATGGTAAGCACTGTGTATATGTTTTTTTGAAAAATGCACTATTAATTTTTTCATAATATTCAGTATTAAGAGAGTGAAATTATTCCAGTTCCCCATTATGAAATTACCCCTATTCATTGGCCGCGAGTTGAGAAGAGGTCAGCAGATGGTAAGACCGGAATCACCCTGAGGGCGTTTGGATCAGACATTGAATTATGGTTGACGACGACGGAAAGTTTCATTGCTGGATACGACACTCCCGTTTATCTACTGAGGTCCGGAGCCTCGGGTCCACAATTAATCAAGTATTCAAACGTAAGTTCTTTTTCGCAAATATCCTATACATTTTTCAAACACTCCGGTCCATGTTAATGATGTCTCCACAGATAATGGAACAATTGGAGGCATACGAGGACTTGAAAAAGTCAGCGGTAATTGTCACTCGTCGACGTGCCGATAACAGTCGTGCATTGGTAAGTAGAATCAAAAATGAAGTTTACGTTTAGTTGGAGTTGAGTATTTCATTCTGCCAAGTGATTCAGGAGCAAAGTCTTACAGGGTAATAAGTCAACTCGTCTTACGGTTGAAATTTCGTGAAATATTCTTGAATTAACTTGAGACGGTGGAATTATTCTCAAGTGCTTTTTGCAGAGTGAAATCAGATGTACAAAAAAGCTTTTTACGAGAGTTTCGGTATCACTCGTGCATGCAGCAATGTTTCTCGAGAACTAAGAGATGAGTAGACTTGTTGCCTTTAGCCGTCCACTACTGAATTCATTCCCCTTATGCAATTAAATTGGATTGCCCTCGTAAATCGCCAAACTACATGGACTGAGATTCTCCATCTGTGCCATTCAGATTGGAACAATAGAATCGGAGAATTTGGTAATCGCCCCGATTCCCGAACGTCTTGTTGCGGAAGTCAGGCGGCAACGCAGATCTGCCGACGATCTTCCAGAGTCCGAACGAGACGATCATCATTATCATATTGTCTACAAGAAGGCACCCCAGCCAGACAATCCAAAACATGCTGAACCATGTAGGCTCTATATTTTTTTCAATTCAATCGTCTTCCTCTCAACAGATGATCGCATACCGCTTTGATAATGGTTTCAGTACTGGCAGGTGTAAGAACCCTGCAAGCATCTCCGTCGATATCTTCCACAAGACCCGAAACCGTCTACCCTGAGATTCTGGTCGTTATCGATCACGATCTATACGAAGTAATGGGCAAAGATGTTTGGTATGCCGCAGCTTACACACTGGCATTCTGGAATGCTGTGGATTTGAAATACAGATACTTCGAAAATCCCAAATTCAGGCTGAACATCGCGGGTATCGTATTGACTGAGGTGAGTTTGAATCGTCGTCATTGCTTTGTAAAGTTTTATTCGTTATTTTCTTTTTGTTATATGACTTTTAGTCAATGGAATGTTAATGTATGATATAAAGTTAAAAACGTTCGCGTGGTAATAATTAATTTGTTTCATTCATCGATATTAATAATATTGTTTCTCACAAAATCATAAAATTTGAATAGCTAAATAGTACTTCAAAATTACAATATAGAATATTACATTAATCATATCAATATTAGTTACCACAGAATATAAACTAAAATAGGACTATTCCAATTGTTCACTGCTACAAAAATAATTCCAAACGATATACGAAGCGAAAAGTTTAAAATTACCGCTCCGTTGTAAGATCGTGGAGGATTTTTGTCGTTCGAGGAAAATTTTAAGCCGACACTAGGGTCGGAGAAGTTGTGTGGGGTGGCTGTTTGAGCGATCATCGTTGATCATATATAATCATCATCTTTCTGTTATCACTTGTTTGTATCTGTGTCAACATGTGTTGCCTTTGGGACCAGACACCACCACTTCCACCCCGTTGCTCCCGGGCCACGCAAAGAGTGGTTAAAAGAAGAGTGGTAAAAGATGCTCTAGAGCCCGTAACTTTCGACCTAATAATTTCGACTTTTCCGGCTTTTAACACGTATAATCGCACAATCGAACCTAAAGATAAAAAAAATAGTAAGGGGGGGGGGGGGGTTCATGATATTTACCAAATTAATTTACCCCTAACCAAAAATTGTCTAGACATGTGCAACATTGGTGTTAAAGATACTGAATTTTGCTATGCAGTTGGGTAATTTGTCCCGAACGTCGAAAATACTATACGATTACCATATAACATAACGGAATTCGAATCGAATTACCTACATACGTTTATAATTTATAACATATAACGGAATTCGAATCGAATTACCTACGACCCGTTTGAATAATTCGAACAACTTCGATTCATTACAACCTCAATGAGAACTCCATGATCATCACTTAATGATAATGATTTAGGATGCTACCGCATTGGAGTATATGCCAGCCAGTGCTTACAATGTAAACATGACAAAAGGAGAGGCTGTCTTAAAAGCCAGTGGAATTTGGTGGTACGCGCAGAATAAGGACATTCCATTGGACTCCTACGACTTAGTCGTAACGATGACCTAGTAAGATCATTCTAGAGTTCCATATTTTTTATTTGCAAGTTTATTGTCTTGCAAGTATCGTGATTGATATAACTTTTAAACAAAATTTTAGTAAGAGCTTGTGTTCGTTCAACCGCAAAGATTCGAGCTGCTACGGTGGAGTTCTGGGTAAGAAGGCAGCATACAAAATACTCTCAATAAATGACTAGATTGTTTCATCATCTATTAAAAACATCATGTCAACGAATAGTTATTTTCTAATTTTTATCTTTGCAAATTAAATCATCACTCATTTTTTATTTCAGGAATGGCTCTCATAGCTGGAACTTGTCGCAGACATGCAGACTTCCAAGAACAGTCTAGTGTAGCTATTATCATGGATGAAAACGCATTCACTGGTATCCATACGGCTGCACACGAACTTGGTCACTCGTACGTATGAAAATAGTATATTTCGTAACAAGTGAAAAAAAATGTTTTTTGGCGAGTGGGAGGTTTATATCACGAGCCGAATGCGAGGGATATAATTCCACGAGACTTTTTTCACGAATTACGGACATAATTTTTCATCTCAATGTGTCGAAAAAGTCCGCTTCGCGTCGAGTGACTGAAAAGTTACTTTTCCGACACAGCGTGATGAAAATAAAATTAACAGATATTTTCAGAACAAAGTTGAATATAATTTAATAATTAATCATTAATCAGGGTCGCGAACCCTGAGTAATGCTAAGTGTTGGTCAAATTTTTAGCAACTTACCACACGTAAATTTGAATATAATCGAATTTATAAAATTTTGATTGAATTATTTAATTGTAGATTTGGAGCACGCCATGATGGTTCTAAAGGTGGTTGTTCCTACGCGGATGGGTACATAATGGCGAGTACTCCACGTCTCACCGAGAAGTCTTCTGAATGGTCTGCTTGCAGTGTACGAGACATTGACGAATTCCTCAAGTAAGATCAATGAACAAATAGTCAAAACTAGAATATCAAGATATAATACGACATGAATATTTTTCATCGCACATTTGCCTGCACAGTAAAAATCCGACTTGCATCTATAACGAGCCACGGCAGAGGCATCGCCTGCCGGCATATCTCCCGGGAAAATTCCGAAATGCTGACGAGCAATGCAAGATGTTGAAGGAGGTCAAGGCCTGTGAAGTAAACGAGGCCATCTGCAGAACACTGACCTGCATCGCAGCAGACCGTGACGACAACTACTGCAGAAACATGGGTGCCCCTGCTGCTGATGGTACCGAATGTGGAGATGGCAAAGTGTGTATCATCGGAAAATGCATTACACCACCAAAATTATGAATAGGCAACACAAATTGTACATATGGATTATAAAAAAGTTAATACCTTGCAAAACCTATTTGAGAACGCTTTTTCAACTGTTTTATTTGTTTTAAAAAAAAACCTCTTATTCAAGGCCCGTGTGTACCTTCCCACCGAACGTTTCCTAGATTGTTGCGTTTTAGTTTTTTTTATTTATAAATGCGTCTATTGGAAGAATCATTTTTTACAATAAATAGATCCCCTAGGATTATAAATATATCATCGAAAAAAAACCGACGTTAGTGGTCGTGCGGTTAGAGTGCTAGACTAGTATGCCAATGATCCGAGTTCGCTTCCGGTCACTGGCCGTCAAAATTTGTAAAAATTTGTAGCACTCAAAACTCACGATTCACTGCCGAGTGGTAGTCGCGTAAAAGGGACGACTCTACCTGGCCAAAGTATTCCCCTCAGGGTGAGGTTTTTACTTGGTCCTCGGCGAATGCGGTAGAGCGAGGTCGGGGGGTGGGAAGGATAAATACGTAAAAGCCTGAGAAGGCATCCGTAAGGACAGGAAATTTTTTAATAAATATTCGAAAAAAACTTGAGGAATTGGAAACATTTTCAAAGATCCTTTTTTATACATATTGAAAAATTAGCGACTAAGGGTAAAATAATAGTACATTATGTCACCAGGCGATGAAAGTATTATCTGACGAATGTGGCTTTATAATCCGAGCCGAAGGCGAGGATTATAATCACATGAG
>JAPYZN010002519.1:0-14875 GCA_030522865.1 Psyttalia lounsburyi
AACAGCGCTTCATGCTGCCCTCGGCTTCGCCTCGGGCAGCATGACGCGCAGTGCAGGAAATTCAACTTTCTGCCCTTGTAGTGTAATATACTATTATATTTCTATAGCAAACGAGCATATCATGGTTATAGAACTTGATCAGTAGTAATGCTATTTTCAACATCTTTTTACTTCATTGACAAAGCTTTGAAACGCATATTTAAGTCGTGATTTCATTCAGATAGCTATTAATTTTTCAGTTTAATTCAAAAAGTAGACAACCATGAATGATGCGATTCCCATGATATTTTCATCGAATTAAGAAGCTATAATTGATATATATATTTTAAGACATGATTCATTGAATTTCATCCCTTATTTTTTGATTGAACGTCGAAAAAACTGCTTTTGAAAAACTACGAATATTGCAAAAACTGTATGGATAATTGAACTTTAAATAGTTCCGATGAATAGAGGTCATTGGAGTTTATATCCTTCCAAAAAAATAAAGAAATTACAGACAAGCCCTATAGATAACATCGCAAATAAAAAAATTGAAAATACGTTGTTGGTCGCGTGCAAGCTCGCTCCCATGGGTGAGTGGGACGCATTTTGGTCGCACAAAAAACTTCCCGGTCGGCTTATTGATGTTAGCATTTAATGTGAATAATTATCAAATAAAATGGGTTTTCAAAGATTAATAAGGTTCAAACATTACTGGCGTCATTATTATGATGATTATGATGATGATTTGTGTTCACAACATCGGTAGGAACCATTTTTCATCCCTTAAATACGCCCATATTTGAGCTATTCCATTTATGATGCATTTTACAGAGTAAATTGCTGAAAAACGGAAGAATCGCTTGACCAATAGCGATCAAAATTTAATCAGTACTAAGTTACGTGAAGGCAAATCGGTCGTCATTGATCACTCCGATCGATTCAGTCATTCTTGAAAACCGTGAACCAAAATTTCATCACAAACATTTCAGGGTGAATACAATAACTTCCCTAGCCCGGGAAGTTAAAAATGCCACATACACATAGACATACAGACACCGCCTAACAATCGCATATTCGAATTTTGTACACCATGCGTAGTTATACGGACACAAAAAATCGGAAACTTAAATTTGACCGATTACAATGCTTCCATTTGCAAGCAAAACATCGATCAGCTTGAAAATACTTCTGATGACAATGAAGGCATATGAGAATAGTTCTTTTTTTTTTAATAAAAAGAAGTGTATCGAGTTCACCGTTGATATTTATACAACTTGTCTACGAGTTAAGTACACGTCTGGAGTCGACAGTTGACAAAGAAAGAGCGAAAAGTCACCAAATCAATATCAGAATGTAAAATTGTCAACGTTTTCCAGACAATGCCCCTTTCATTGCCAGCCCATAGTCCCTGGAAACACTTCAAAAACTTTGAGACGTCTACAGTTGTACATACAACGCCCTGGCACTAATACATTTGCACACAGAGAATTTTCAAACTTTCTCAGCTATACAGTTTGTAGAGGTACTTTTCATTCGTATTGCACTTAACGTTCCGCAGGGAAACAGCTGTCACGTAGTCCCTGGGATACTCAAATAGTAATTAGTAATTAGACGTTGTATACGTGATGAAACTGAAAACTGGGTCAGAAAATGGATTTGCAGTAAAAAAGAAATAACGAAAAAAGATAAAAATACGAAACAGGCGGTACTTGCGTTTGCCTCAATAAAAAAAAAGGTTAATTAGCTTCCGATTGACGAAACTGGTTCAAAAGTCTTGTCACATCAGGAATGGAGGACAGATTTTAAATTCTAGTCTCGAATAATCCATATTTGTTATGAAGCTGTTTTTGTAGATACATGCGAGGAACTCTTCCAGAACTAGTTAATTCAGTAGTATACTCCGAAAATTTGTTATTCATTATTTCTTGCCCATTCAGAATTCTGCAAATGGGAAATTGATCTTTTACTCTTCATTATTCGTTGCTATTACTGTTCGCGTTTTTTCTGATTGCATAACCTATCTCCGGAGAATGGTATCAACGAGTAATACATTGTCGATGATGTTCTTCAATAAAATGAGATCCTATAAAAGTTCCGAGTATATATGTTCCTTCTCTTCAAATTCAGTTCCATTCCTTTAGGTTCTTTGATGCCTCTCAAAAAGATCAACATCAAGTCAACATCAGTGTTCAACTTTAACTCGCGTTGCTAGCGCATTCTCTCAGGCCTAGAGAGCATTATTGCTCTTTACTCCCCCATAAAGTTTTTGTCCGTATATTAATCAAGTATTCCAAACGATGCAAGTCACACAATCGCTACTCCCAGAAGTTGAGTGAGTGACATTAGAATTGAAAAATGAATGAATAAATGAATGAATGAATGAATTGAAAGAATGAAATGAATGATAAGTACTGTTACCAGATAAATATCTATAAAATCTATAAATAGGACGGATAATTGGAAAGTCAGTGTAAAGATCAACCCTGATTTCAATAAGTGATCAAAAAGACAATTGAGATGGTTTATCCGTTCATGTAGGTGAACAGTTATGGGATGCATGGATTGTCACATATGCGTATTCCAAATGTGGATTACTAACTGAAAACTAAATATAAAGGTGATGATACTATTGCTCGACGAAGCCGTGATATCCTATCCTATTGGTATTGGTACTTTCGGAATTCAGCAAATGGAGCCCTAAGAGTGTATCCATTCGAAGCTCCATAGATCAGATACAAAACCCAAAAGATAACACCAAATTCTCTTCACACGAAACGGGTTAATGGCCACACAATTGACATTCGCTTTAGACTCGAAAACTTGGAATTAGATTAGAGGAAAGAAAACCATGAACAAAAATATACAAAACGCCAAGAATACGGAACTGGTTGAAAAGACTGTCGTGTACAAGAAACAAGGACAAAAAAAGGTTTTAACGAAGCTCTTACGTCTCTGTAACTTCCAAACGAAAGTGAGTCATGAGAAGGGAAGGCAGGGTATGAGTCGGAAGGGGTTGGAAACAAGAAAATGAAATTTCTCGGTAGTACGAAGAGGCATAGACGTGTCACGGTAAAAAATTCATCGAGCGTACGAAAGTAAATCCTCCCTGGCTTGTGTTCACTTTTTTGCCCTCACATTACCAGGCCAGGAGCCTTTTGTTTGTCGAAACAATGACGCCAACGCCCTTCCACTCTTTCCTCTCGTCTTTCCGCCCAACATTCAAGTTCTTTCTCCAACGAAGGGACGAGATTCACCTCTCGGTGCGCACGATAGAACTTGCATAGTACAAGCTTGCAACTAAAGGACAAAGGAAAAGGGATTGAATAAAAAAAGGCACAAGTGTGCAAAGAAGTCTTTTCACTTTCAGAGGGGAATCGAAGGTAACTTTCATACCCTTTTGTCAAGCCTCTTGATCATGTTACCTTCTGTTAGATTGGAAGGATTTCCATGGAATTTAACACTGTGGAAGATGAGTAGGGGAGCTTCATGTGAGTAGAGCAGGTGAGGTAGATGAGCTTTTCAGAATTTTTGTTGCTTCATTGTGTTCATTATAGGAAAAGTAACGAATGAATGCAAAAATCCCTTTTGACGCTTTATCAAAAGAATTGATCAATTTTGGAGGAAAACAAATTCTATTGCCAGCTAAGTAAAGTTGTTGAGCTAATTGTAGTTCCCATGTTATATCGAAATAGTAATTCAATATCTGTTATTGACGACCGACAGCAATGCCCGAGTGGTTGGAGCATCAGACAGGTGAGGCACGGATCTCAGGCTGGATTCCCGGCCATTGCACCAATTTTTCTAACACCTCTGATTTCTCTGTTTTAATTGTTGAGCAGAAGTCTCGTAAAAGAGACGACTGTACCTAATTAAGGTTTGCCCCTCCGGGTGCAACCTTAAGGTAAGGTAAGGTAAGGTTTTTCATTGGCCTTTGGCGGACGCCAAAGTACAGAAAAAGGTGGGAGGGTTTAAAGATAAAATACATAAAAACTCAAGAGGGTATTCGTGAGAACAAAAAATTAAATTAATAAATTGTAATACTAAATACATCATCCGGTATTGATGTTATTCCACGCAGACGGAGAATAACTTTACAAACTTTTCAAATAATGAAAATAACTTGATTCTCACCTTGCAGATCGCAGCAGTCCTATCGCCTCCTCGAACTCTTTTCTGCGAAGAAATTTCTGAATCCTCTTCATTGCGTCAGCCCTGAAAGAAAAATTATGTTGGAAAAAACGTAACGTAACGAATAGTATTAAATTGTTTTCAAGGGGGAGTAGGTAATAGTCCCTACTTTTGTTCTTCAATCGGCGTGTCCAAGGTGGCATCAAAGGGTACGACAGTGGGAATAACTCCATCTTGCATAACTGCCGATAATTCTGGTCCTGTATCTTGCCATCGCTCCTCAAGACTCTTCGATGGCTTCGCTGGTTCTTTATTGGATTTTTGAGCCGTTTTCTTACGAGGCTTTCGCTTTGGTTTTGCCACCACTAGACTTCGCGTCTGAGCTACGAAGTGTTCCAGCATTTTCAAAAATATATGAGCAGTCGTAATTAGGTCAACCAGGTACGTCCTAAAAATTATGGAAATTTTAATATCTCTCGGCTTATTTCTTTGGAAGATATTTTCCTAAGACATATAAGAATATTTTCATAAAATTGAAAATTATATAGAAAATTTCGATCCTTTAGAGAATGCTTATTCGACTGTAAAAACCACATATCTTTATCTCCTACAAATGGTATACCGTTTTGTTTGTTGTATTATTCAATTGCACATTTCTGTTTCATCACTGAAGATCCGAATTTAATAAGAAATCACGACAATTACCGTTGGCTCATTCAATATTGAATATTGAAGTCTGTTTCTGAATGGATGAAAAACGCATTGAATAAATTTGTAAACCACTCAATGACATCGATAAAAGTTGTTTATTCCGTCGAAGTACCAGAGAAAGATAGCGAAAAAAGAAGGCGATGGGTGAAGAATAAGTTAGTGGACGGTGAAGGAGACGGTGGAGAGGGGAAGAATTTTAACAGAGGCCCACAATTGGTACGAGCTGAAGTCAATATGTCTGCGGTAGATAAAAGTTTTGGTAAACAGTTGTCTCACTCCTTGCCCCTCTATCCATCCTTCGCCACTACGGACAAACCACTACTGACAACGCAAGTTGGAGAAGGCAGTCACAGTGACATTCTAACAAAAAATACGTGGAAGAAAAACGAGCACGAGAAAAAGTTGATGGCTCACATCACTTTTCCTACCCGTTCTTTTTTTACTCATACACTTCGAGTATTAGGTTATTGGCTGGGGACTGGAAAAGTTCAAGAGGCACCAAACGATTGGATATAACGCTTCGAAAAGTAGTAAATTACTTTTGGTTATCGACGTTGGCAGGCTTCGAAAGTAAGAGGAGGAAAAGTCGTAGTAATCTTGTAAATCTGGAGCTTTGTAAGTGGACAAATATTTTTTTTATCATCCTCTCTGCATGAATGAACAGCTAGTGAGGGAAATAAAAAGTAATAATGAAAACAAATAAGGGGCGACCACTCACAACTTACAAGCATGCGGCTGGTAGATTGATTGAATGGGCTTGAAAGATTTTTTTTCTTTTTTTTTTTTTTGAGAACACTTGTTTTCTGGGCTTTCCATAACCCGGAACCTAAAACTAAGTTCCTAACAGAAAACATGTTTTGGTTAAACTATCTAATTCATTATCAAACCAATAGCTTTCTAACGAGTTTATTTTTTGTTGAGTACCAAAAGATCGCAGATTCTAAAAGTTTTCTGAATCTCTGAATAACAAGGAAAGTCATGAAGGCACTCTGATAATAATGCAATGTGGAATGTGGGAGTCAGGGTGAAATTGAGAAACTTTAAATCCTAGAAAAATGGTTAGTCTTCCCTTCTGTTACGAATCTCATGCTTATATGATTTTTTAGAAACTTAATAAGTTATAGCTTATTAAAATGACGTGTCGAACTTTTCAATCTTCAGGTGAAAATTATTATCTGAAAAAATCTGGAATATAACGACGTAGAATGTACTGTTTGAGATAAGCTTGATCGCACATTGTAAGGAATGCATTTTTGTGCAATATACTTCAGCTCGCGACATGAATCACTGATTTTCTCACATTAACAATTCCGTATTCCTACCGAATTCCAGCTTTTTCCTACTGGAAACAAATTTGAATTTCGAATATACACAAGACTTTATGAATTATTCAGTAGACGAGAAAATTTACATCTTTCTAATTTTTCCTTTTTCTTTATCTATATAATTAAATTTTAGCACTGCTGTAGCGAAAAGCTACCAATAAGAAGAAACTCCGTAATATCAAAACTTTTCCACCGAATGTGAATTTAAAATGTGTTTCATTAGCACTTCGAAACTCCCGACCTATTTTACATCGAAGTCACATACAAATTGGGTATAAAACGTTCAATATTCAAATGTTCAAGGGAATATGAGAAAATTAGAGACAAGTAGAATGGGTGTATAGCTGGAAACTGCTTGGGAATACGATGGCTTGGGCAATGATCGTTAAACGTTATTAGGAGATCAAGAGAGAAAAGGAGGAGGATGGAAAAGCGAGAGTTAAGCGTGATACTAACCGTGACATTTTAAGTCCGTCGTAGCACAGAAGTTGGGAGAGTATAGTTTCCCGATATTCTGGAACGTAAAATACGTTACTCTTAATGACCTTGCTTGAATCCCGTATACCTTTGTCCGTTGTTTTATCCATGGCGAGAATCGTGTGTAGCAGCTCCTAAACAAAACATTTTAATTCTCGATTACACACAACAATTCATCGAAATACATATTATAATAAAAAAATCGAACACTTTCAGCATTGTTGGTAATATTTACAGTCCGCAAATAAGTAAAGCTTCACTGACCTCAATTTTCTCGAAGTGCAGAGAGAAAATATCAATTTTTCATTAAGAAAAATTATTTCTCTGCAGGAAAATTAAATTAGTATAGTATATTTTCGGCCTGTCGTTATGGGGTTCTTTACTCGCGTGGAGTTTGGCGAGCTGAGCTGCAGGTGAAGTGGCCAGCCACGTGAGTCAAGAAACCCCATAACGGCAGCCAAGGAACAATATTTTTTCGGAGTGATTTTTACTTTTTCGAGTTCGGGAAAGGAGCTCACGAATCTGCGGACAAGGCAAAGTCATGAGCAGTACGGGAAATATCTTACCACAGCAATTGGACCATAGAATTATAGTTGAAAAGCAAGAAATTCTCTCGGGAGATGCTCAAGATAGCTTCAAATTTGTAGTGAAAATCTTGAGATTTCATGACTTTATTGTATTGAACTACAGAGCAAGGAATCTTAGAAATGAGTAAAATTTGCTTCTGTCTCAAGAAAATTTTCTCTGAAGATCACAAGAAAAAAATCGAATTATGAGTAATTCTTACACAAAACCATTGCGATTGTATTTAAATCAAGCTAGATTTTTTCTTATTCAAACAAAATTTGATTTTGAAATTCGGAGTTCTTCAAATAATATAAAATTTAGGATATTAATTTAAGAAAATTGACTAAATATGCATTCGAGGTATGCCAGCTCCGATTTGTTTGGAATTTAGTGTGAAATTTGATTTTTCAGCGTGAAGTACGAACCTGAAAACTACGTTTGTTAGAAATCATTAGTTTAGGTATAACGGGTCCTGGAATATCACTTATTTCACCACACTTCACGCGATCTGAGAGTAACGGTGTGAAGAGGCTATTGTCTAACAACTTGACTCAGTTAATGTTAAATTCAGTTTCAATTATTTCAAAAATATTTCCTGAACTTCTTCATGCCGTATTCCGTATACTAAAGTCAGCATAAGCTTTTCTTTCGTTTTTAGGATAAGGCTGTTTTCAGTGTAAGGTTGCTCATCGAAAAACGAGAAATAGGTCATGCCGTTACTCCTCGGAAATTAAATCACAGAATTATGGAATCGGTATTGCAAATATCTGGGGAGTCTATTGTCACGTCATATGAACCGAACACGTGACCTCATACAAACGGGGACTAAAAGTTGGAATGTTTAATGAAATCGTGTAATCATGCCTAAATGTCAACCGAAATCATTTTTAATATACTTGATCAATAAAAGTCTTCAGAAATTGTATCTCCAGCGTACTATATTTGGTGGTTCTTTTTAGTTATAAACAAATTTTCCTATTCTCCAAAGAATTGAAACTAAGATTAGTAGATTTAAAAGAGACGAATACATCATTTCTCTGAAGTTATGTAAGACAAATATGAAATTCATATCCGAAATAGCTCTAAAGTCCGTCACGTTCTTAATCTAATGTCACATCATAGGCACGCACAGGTTCGATATGCGCGTCAGATTAATGATATTAATTGGAGGGATACAGTCATCGTTAACAATGTAGTAAGTAATGTTCATTACTAATTAACCAGTAGTGTTTATCTAACCGTAAATGTTATCACTCATGCGTACCCAATTACGTCCATTGCGACTACTGACTTTTTATTACAACATTGTGATTAATTCATCTGTGGTATATTTCGCTCAGTATAGGTATTGACTAACGGAGAATAATGCCAGAGGCTGCACATCGAAATATCGTAGTATTGCCATGTACAAACCTCATTAATAAAACAGTTAATCATAACTGACAATCATGCCCATGATTATGATACCATGTGTCGCGTTCCCATGAACACCACGTTTCTATTATCTTCCCATGTTTATACCTCAAACAATTATTTAAAATGTGACATAATTTCTTTAAAACCATAATTATCACGAAAAATCGGAATAGTCATCAACTGTACTTTGATAACTCAGTAATATAAAAATGAACCTTAAGCTTAGCTCCAAAAACCTACATTAAGGGCCGGGTGTAATAATTTGTCACCTCGATATCGCCGACCCTGATTACACGTGAAATACTAATCAAATCATCAGTAGATCTAATTTCTGACCTGCAGAAATCATGCATGGAGGTCCCAAATGAGGTTTGCTCATGATTTAATAATTGTTTTTCTTGCAATTAGTCATGGCGATTTCGAGGTTACGAACTATTACACCCGGGCCTTAAGCAGGCCCATTCTTTCACGTTTTATTAATAACCTATTAACAAATTGACGACCACCCATAAATGTTTGAAATAAGCCCATCAATATTCACCTGATAAGCTTTCAGTGCCAAATGTAAGCGTCTTGAAAAATAAGGAATCTTCTGTTTATCCATTGTCATACTCTCATAGTATTCCTCCATTTGACGTTGAACAAAGTAAAACATTTCGGTAGAAATAGTCTCACTTAAAAAAAAAATAACAGAAATAATTATTTACTTAATGCTAATATCGTTATTTTTGTCTTCAAATATAATAAAGAAAGAAGGCTATTCATTTTTACCTGACAAACTTGACCTGAAATTTGTAATTACGATTGAATTCCATGAAGAATCGCATAGACCAGAGATAATGGCTTGCATCAGCTGCTGCTGAATGGCCTCCACCAATTATACAAGACTTGGCGTATCTCATTACAGGGTTGTAAGCCCCGTTCAAGAATTCCACACAGAATTCTTTGAGGAATAAACGAACAGTGAGGGCAGATGTTCGTTCTTGCGGAGCTTCTTCGATAAGAATTTTATTCTTCGGCTTTTTCAGCTTTACCTAAAGTTTGAGAATTTATACGACTTATTCGACTTATTCATTCTATGATTGAATTTCATGCACGTTGAAATTTAATTTGTGGAAAATATCCCAACACTTCAGACTTAATTTTTATATAGGGAATTAAATTTTATTGCCTGAGTACTGAACAAATCAATTCACAAATAATTATCAATATTGTGGCATTATTATTCGTTATTTGCGAATAATATTTTCATTAATTGAATGGAACTACCTCGGATCTGCATCGCTTTTTGTTTCCTATTCCTCTACATATTAAAATTACAAATAGCGGCAATTTAACATTTTTCAACAATCACGAGCATCAAAGTGAAGGTCGGACAGGATAATATAAAGGGAAAGATCATCAAAATAACGATCCTGCAGTGCACAATTAATATCTCTGGGGTAGATAGCTGTAATGATTGACTGTACTTAAAAAAATCATAGTCATTGAAATTTTAGTGACTCTCAAATTACCTTCTGGAAGTAATTTTGGATACCCCATAATGGTTTCGAGGTGTTTGTTTTACTATCATTACACAGAAAATAATTTTCCATTAGAAGCTATGATAAAATTGCGTCTTCATTAAAAAGACTGTTAAAAGACCTCTACTTCTACAAGTAAAATATTCAAAAGATCTTACAGTCGTTACCCATCAAAAACTCCTTCTCACCAAAAGTTGACGTACCTCATTTTATCGCTTCGAAATTGAAATTTGATTCACAATTGCATAATTTATTTCTATGAATACCGGATATTTACCGAACCAGAATTAATCTTTTTTTTATGACTACCTCTGCATGAGGTACAGGGAAGGGTCAAAACATTTCCGAAAATCCTTCTAAAACTATTCAAACATTTTTCCTATACACCCTTTAACGGAGGAGTCTTTTGAAACGGCTGGTACTACTGAATGAAAACGAGAGATATAAAAAAGTAATGAGTGCATTTTACAGGGAAAAAGAATAAATGGAATAGTCACTGACCCAGTTCTGAGTGCTCGAAAGCGTTAAGCAAGACCGAGTACAATTATGTTCTGAAATATAGCTAATTAGCAGACATATTTCCATATGTATCCAGCCCCTTTCTTGTTCCGACCTACTAATGAAAACTATCGTTGGAAAACCAAGTGCTAATTGAATGAAGCTTATTTTCCTGGTTCTTCCATTCCACTTTGACTCTTTATCACCAGAGAGAGAAGAATTAAGCCACTCGATTTATCATTTTTATAAAAAGCAATTTGAATTTCGTTCACTTACTTTGTTAAGAGCGAATTCTAGAGCTTCAATTTTTTCAAATGGCTTGTGACAGATCAATTGATTCTCACCGATTGCTTTCATGTTCTTAACGACGAAAGTGCCACCAAATCTCGAGTGTCTAAAAGCATAAGAAAAAGATAGAATGAGGTCACGTTTGATATATTTTATAGGTAATTTCATTTTTTTTTTCATTTATTGCAGACATCTGATTATCTTTCCTCTCTATTACATACGATAAAATATATTAATTAAATGAGACTCTATTTAATAATTCTCTGTCCTTTTGAACAATATTCATGATGAAAATCGATAAACTCATATATTTAGGTGAGAACGGTCAGAGTGGAATGCTCTGCGATCCACTTTAATGCTTGATATTGCACTGCACTCAATGACAATTGTTCCGCTTTGCCACGTCTACAGCGGCTTCTATGGGAATGTTTCAATTGTATGAAATAAATAATTCACCAATAGCCAATAAATTTTCTATTAGAATCACATGAACAGTTTACTTGATACATTCAAGTAATATAGTACATTTTGACACTAGGCCGTGAAGAACTCGAGCCGAAGGCTCGTCCTTTACTCATATTCGCCAGCAAAGTTCTTCACGGCCGAGTGACGAACTAGTATATTGCCGGACGGGCGTTATGGAGTTTACGAGCAAAAAACCCCATAAGGTACCGTCCGGCATAATATTTTGCCGTAGTGATTTTAGAGTTTTCGAGTTTGGGAAGTATGTAATACCAATTCCCGGATGTAATACCAATTCCCGGACGAGAAAGCCCTAGAAGCAGTACGGCAAAAGTATTATCTGACTCATGTGATTATAATCCTCGGCTTCTACTCGGATTATAAAGCCACATTCGTCAGACAATACTTTCATCGCCTGGTGACATAATGTACTATTGTTATTCAGTCTGTCGACAGGGTTTTATGGCTGCGCAGCGGCCATAAAGCGTTGCTTCACGGACTGAGTGACAAAAACCAAGTAATCGATACCTACTGCTGACTACTAACCATCTTTCTACAATTCATTATTCCTTTGAATCCGTCCTAACAAAGTTTCCTATCCACTTATAAAATTGTCCATAAATTTTCGAATTATTGTTTTCAATATTCAGCTTCTGATATCAGTCCTTGAGCTCTTGAATCAAGTATTTTGTTAAAAACAATTATTCATTATTGAAACTCTCACACTCGATTCAAACAATTTTTTTTTGTAATTTTCAATAAACAATTCGGATGTGACAAGCGCACCTTCTTCGAGAGTTTGTTTGTTTTTGGGAGAGAAAAAAATTCTTTACTCGACATTCAGAAGTTGAAACAATTGTTTCGTTACTAACGAAAATGAATCTACTAACTGATGGAAATCTCTACACGTTAAACCAATAATCTCGTTACCTAAATGTATGGAATCAGTTCTGCATTTATTCTGTTTAAATTGAAAACATCCTCTCTCTTCAATGCGATTTTCATTGCATCAGCAGAAAATAATGAAGCTGTACAATAATGGAGCCAGTACTCATCGAAAGCCGATTTACTGTATTGAACCGAGAGATTTTTAGATACGACGAAATTTCATGAACGAAATCGTAAATAACCAACTATGGAAGATAGACAGGAAATTCAATTAGGAAAAATTGAATTCATCACATCGGAAAATCGATTGTACACATAATTTGATTCTAGGCGAAACTGTCACTACCACATGATAACGTTCATGTTCGCTATCAAATATTTCAACAACGACCACACCACGACCCCAATTCAATCGTCTCACCAGAAGGCAGCCCGTAAATTCATAATTGCCATAGCAATATAAACATGTTCCACTTGGTAAAGATAAATCAAATGAGGAAAAAAATGGTAAAATACCCAGAAAAATTCTCAATCAATGGACGGAATTTATTTTTCACTTATTTCTTATTTGCACTTTATTACGCTAAACCTTTTACAGTTTTATTGCACATCTAAATATTCACTATTCTCCACCTGTTGTCTTTCTCATATGAATTTGTCTATAATAATTCAGTTCTGAACAAGTAATAAAAATTTAACTTATTATAATTCATACTAGTTGAAAAGTATAAAATCATAAACACTCATATTTCAGAGGCAAAAAGTACTAGAATTAGAACTCGTGTTTTTTTGTTGTGTAATTCTGCCTTTGAGGTTTTCTAGTAAAATGATCTTTTCACCTCTATTTCTGGCATTACCGGCTATCTCTCTGTACATGCTACATCAACGCACTAGAGCTTCACATAAAGGTTGGATACCTACTCATTGTAAAAATGTCCATGGACTTTGCACCAACAAGTGGATAAAAACCGCGTCTATTCATCTGCACGTTCTCTTGGAGATAAAAAAAACTGGGTCATAATCATTACATCCTCAGGGATGTGCTCTACAAATCTCATTTCGAGACAATTTTGTGCAAAAAGTTTTTTCCTCTTTAGTGGATTTTAGTCTGCATTGTGATGTTCATTGTATGGAAATTCCACTCCTCGAGGATACAAAAAATCACGTTCAAAAGAAAAGAGGAAAATATGAAGAATATTTCAACTGTAAAATTAATCCTTTAGAGATTCTGATGGCGGAAACAAGTAAGTTGGACGGGTAAGAAAGTCAGGAAAATAGGAAACTGGCATACTTTACAACTTTTTAATTTATAATTTCAACTTTATGATCTAAGTAAATAATGAAGCCCATAGCAATCGCACTATGAGATTAGCCCTCACAAGATTCTTCAAGGTATACTTATAATCCAAAAATTGAGATATTGAATTGAAACTTTTTGAAACATTACGCCAATTGCTATTGGTTTCAAAAATCCTCAACATACAGAAGTGATCATGAATTAAGTTGCTCTGCTCGATAGGCTATTGAAGCCATGGAAAATGAAAAAAAAAATTATCGTCTAATCGGTTTCATTTCTTCACAGACAAACCTACTATTATCCTTCCACCTTACTCTTCCCTACAGACTGCCCTAAAATGGCGGTGAAATAAAATAGTGTCCCTAGTTTATTTTGTATTTTTAATACTTTTTTTTTTATTTGGAAACATCTAAACAGATTTCTTTTGAAAAATCGAGTAAAAAATCAACGATTTGGGTCTTTAATTATGCATTTTATCTGAATGTAGACTGAATAAAAAAGTTTTGCGGAGTAAACTGATTCGATTACTGAAACATTTCTCATTATGGAAGAACCAATAACCATCCAATGTTATTCTGTCCTTTGAAAACCTGATGTTTTTAGCAAGCACCACATGCTCAGTATTTTTAAAAAATACTATTATTTATTCAATTCCTACCTGGATCCAGAGTACTTCTTCACCTTTTCCAATTTCTCGACGATTTCTTTTCGTCTTATGGTCAATAATTGTGCTTCCTCTCGTTTCTTGTCAGCAGCACTACGTTGCAATCCAACAGATGCCAATTCAGTGGCATTCTGTTCACATAGCATCAATGCAATGATCTATAAAGCAATAAAAAACTTTCATCTTTACTTCACCCAATTACTAATCCATCAGAATGGACAAATGTAACGTAAAGATTATTACCTCGAGTATTTGCATGTGATACTGCTGCTCACTGCTATTACTCGCAATAAATAAGAGTAGATCAACAAGTCCAGAAGAATGAAGACTGAATAATAACTGAAATTCAAAGTACAAAGGAGTCAGGTATGTCAATCTCTATGTTTTATCATATTTTCGTCTATTGATTGTATAACTAAGGGGCGTCTCATCACTTGTTTGAAATATCTGAAGCCTGTGGTAGAAAATTCAATGATTTTCTGATCACGCTGGGTCGAAAAAGTAACTTTTCCGACACAGCGTGATGAAATAGTATATTTCGTAACAAGTGAAATAGTATATTTCGTAACAAGTGAAAAAAAATGGTTTTTGGCGAGTGGGAGGTTTATATCACGAGCCGAAGGCGAGTGATATAATCCCACGAGTC
>JAPYZN010002520.1:1173-15711 GCA_030522865.1 Psyttalia lounsburyi
CCGCGCGGGGCGGGCGGGGGGGGGGGGGGGGGGGGGTCTCAATGCGTGCTCTATCGAGCCTCTATATTGACTGTTGATGGAAAAATCCGTCTTCCAGTTCAGCTCGACGATAGCCGCTGGGGTCGTACACCAGCGATACCAGTGGGGACGTGCTGCTGACACCCGACGTGACACAGTAACGACTGCATTCAGCGATAATTCGGTATTTTATTCCGATAAAATTGATTTTGATTGAATAAATTGTTGATCGCTGGGTAAATGTAAACACGAGAGTCGATAACAGCCGGAGGAAATTTAACTTGAGAGATTAATTGATTCTCCAAGTGAGACAATCCGGATTTTTCCACTCGGAAATTCAATTTTCTTAACTGACTTTGGAATAAATTGAGAATTCTCGAGATGTTTATTTATTTTTTTTTTAAGGTACGTCAGGGGTTACTGTAATCAACTGAGGGGGTGACTGATAAGGGCGCATGTGCCGGGTTATTTTTATTTTTTTTAATGTCAACTCTCTTTAAGGCCCGGGTGTAATGGTTGGTAACCTCGAAATCCCCGTGACTAATTACAAGAAAAATAATTATCAAATCATGAGCAAACCGAATTTCCGACCTCTGTGCCTGATTTCTGCAGGTCGGAAATTATGTCTACTCCCGATTGGATCAGTATTTCACGTGTAATGAGTGACGGAGATTTCGAGGTGATGAATTATTACACCCGGCCATTAAGGCGCGGGTGTGATAGTTCATAACCTCAACATCCCCGTGATGAATTTCAAAAAAAATAATTATCAAATCATGAGCAAACCGAATTTCCGACCTCTGTGCCTGATTTCTGCAGGTCGGAAATTATGTCAGCTCCCGATTTGATCAGTATTTCACGTGTAATGAGTGACGGAGATTTCGAGGTGATGAATTATTACATCCCGGCCATTAAGGCCCGGGCCTTAACATCCCCGTGATTAATTACAAGAAAAATAATTATCAAATCATGAGCAAACCGAATTTCCGACCTCTGTGCCTGACTTCTGCAGGTCGGAAATGATATCTGCCCCCGATTTAATCAGTATTTCACGTGTAATTAGTGACGCAGATTTCGAGGTGATAAATTATTACACCCGGCCCTTAATAACTTCCACCACGACTGCTGACCTTGGCATCGGCGTAAGCTTTTGTCATCAGCAGAGTAATTTATCAATCCCCTCACATGATGTAACTAATGTGGACGTAATTTGAGAGAACTTGTGATATCAGTAGACCACCAATCCCCTGCGGTCAACGTTCTCCTGGCCGCGGATTGTTTTCCATAATTATGACGACCGTGAGTCGCCAAAGATGGAGCACAACCAGCGGCATCGTCAGGGAATCCCCTCGTGGGGAGACTGCCACGTTCGACAAGAATTCCTGGACAATAATAAGCCCAACCGCTCAATAGAATTGATCTAATGATCCCTAAAAATTATCTAAACGCCTGCGCAATTTTCTTTTGTAAATTTCTAGTGAACAAAAAAAATTCTCCGGGTCCAGGAGCCCCTGGGGTCATGGCATTGATGAAGAGAGTGATCTAATGAATCTAACAGGTATGTAACCTTGCTACCCGCGCCTGCAATGTCTCGAGCTGCTGAATAAAGGAGAGCAGTCTCTATCTCCCATTGACATCAGCCAACGAGCGATCCGAGACATCAACATCCGGCGGCCAGAAGTCCTACCGAGGCTGTCAAGAATTCCCCGCAAAAATGCGAAATTCCCCTGAGCCAGGCAAACAAAAATTCATTTAAACAATAATAAAATTATTTAAAAACAAAAAGCAAGAATGAGTCGATTTGCAGAAGATTCGTTGGTCTTGAAAGTGTTTTTTGTTATTTTAAAATATTTAAAATAATAAAATACTAATAAAAAAATTATTTCAAAACAAAAGGCAAGATTAAGCCGACTTGCAGAAGATTCTTTGGTATTAAAAGTGTTTTTTTTTATTTTAGAATATTAAAATAACGATTGTGATCTCTTTGAGCGAATTTGACCTCTACTTTCATTTAATTTATCATTTTTACAGAAATTCAAAGCCCGGTAATTGCTCAATTAATTAAAAATCTGTTTGAAACATTTAATGTCAGCCTGTTAATGATAAATCGACAGTAACAAATTTTTCTGACATTATTAATATTGATAATTAGTAAAAGTGAGATCCCGAGGACTGGGAATCCTTGAGTAATACTGAACCACTCATTTTCATTATTCAAATAAAGCAACAAAAATATAAAAAAAAAAAAAGGAAAAAGCTAAACACGTTATCCATGAATGAGCATTGGAGCTCCTTTCACTGTCGACTCGAAAAAATATTCCCCTAGACATTTCCTCATTTAATGTACGCGAAGTTGAGATTTTTATCCACTCAAATGCCAGATTTTTCCCCTCCAGTAATCACTGGTAGCCATCAATAATCCTAATTAAATGCAGTAATCAATAAAAATGTATAAATTACGGAAATTGAATAGCATTAATTTATAGTCTAGTGGAGTGGTTAACAACAAAAAATATTTAATATCAATCGTATTTTAGTTCGCAATTAGTGAAGATGTAACACTCAACCCGGGCCGGGTGTAATAAGTTGTCACCTCGAAATCTCCGTCACTGATTACTCGTGAAATGATGATCAAATCCCGAGCAGATGTAATTTCCGACCTGCAGAAATCAGGCACAGAGGTCGGAAATTACGTTTGCTCATGATTTGATAATTATTTTTCTTGTAATTAATCACGGGGATGTTGAGGTTATGAACTATCACACCCGGGCCTTAATGGCCGGGTGTAATAATTCATCACCTCGAAATCTCCGTCACTCATTACACGTGAAATACTGATTAAATCCTGAGCAGACATAATTACCGACCTACAGAAATTAGGCACAGAGGTCGGAAATTGCGTTTGCTCATGATTTAATAATTATTTTTCTTGTAATTAGTCACGGGAATTTCCAGGGTTACCAACTATTACACCCGTGCCTTAAGTGACCTCAATCGCCAATAAAATAATTGACAGTAGAGGTGAGTAATAAAAATTAATCAACCCCGAATGCAGTGCAAAAAAGCCCTCAAAATTATTCCCTCATTGTAATTCTCGGATTTTCCCCTTCAGGAATTATTAGGATTTATTAATAGCTCCGCTGAACGCAATCAGCAGTGACAGAAAATAAATTACAGATGAGGCATAATAAACTTGGCAGAACCTGAAGGGAGTGTCAGTGATTAAAAATAATTAGTACTAATCATATTTACGAGGTAATGAGCTCCGATTAGCATACATGAGGGAAAAAAAACCAGTGAAATATGGAATGGCAATTGATTTCAGAGGAGGACTGCCCCGAAGATATTTTCATTAATTTTTATCGCAATAAATAATAAATAAATCACTGAAAATGTGTAATAGATATTTCTGATGAATCGCAGAAATTATGACCTACACAAAAAATTTAATTACTCCAGATATTCCCAAATAATTTGCTCTGGAGTTGACTTTCAATTGACAGTCTTAAAAATTCAAACGAATTAATAGATAAAAAAATTAATGAAATTAACGCCTAAGAAAATGGCGTCCAGGGGAAAAAAAGATTTTCCAGAAAAGGGCGAACCTCGTTAACAAGAGAAATTAATTAGCTCTAATCATATTAATGACATAATGAGCTCTGATTAATGAATCCCGACGGGGGGAGAAATTATGCAGAATTCACGTCATCGGTGCGTAATATGAGATAACAATTGTCTCCGGAAAGGGATGTCCTAAAGAAACAGGAAGTGGGAAGTCAACTTGACTGTAATTCTCAGGCGTTAACACTCGAGGTTTAGAAGATAGTTCACGAGACACGTTCACTATAACATCCACCGGAAACGATTAGATATTATTCCAGCCACTCTATTAACTCCATCGCTGGATATTTTCAATTGCCAGGTTATTTCTGGAGTAGGAAAATCCAGGGAATCGTCACGTGACACTGCGACAATGGTAAGTCACCAATTCTGGTGAATATGTTGACCACTGAAGACGCCGATAAAATTAATTGCATAATAAGACTGCCACGCAATTTCTCTCATTACCCTGGGCAACCAGACTACCTTCTAAACTCGATTGATAAATTCCCTGGAGTTATGAATAATTTTAAGGAGGGGAAAGTGTCAACTTCACTGGCCTCTGTAATCCAATAATTAACAGTCAACGCATGAAATCGTTCCAGAAGCTTCGTTCAATAAATTTGTGAGGTATTTGTTGCTATAAAAATTGATTTGGTGGTTCCTGAGGGCATTGACTCGTCATTTGTTCCAAGGAATTTGGAAGAAACCAGGAAAAACATGGATAACTATCGGTGACAATTCCTGGAAGAGTGGCAGAAGGTCCCGGCTTGCCCAAACGTTTAACCAAAAATTGTTCTCGATTTTTTAACCATTTTTTTTCAGATCAAGCACATTGATCTTCCTGATCCCCTCCTCGAGGTGAACATGCTGTGATGGAGGAAGATATCCTGGCAGTTGGTCGGATGTGTTGAAAGCTTGAAACATTTTCTAACTCCTCGAACAAAGAAACAATTGCCGGCGGCAGTACCTGGAGTAGACACCCGGGATCCTCACAAATGAATTAAACCGAAGCCTCCGGACGACGGGAGAAATGCGAGGCGTCAGCACGTGGTACATGACACCCACATTATTTCCCCCTGGTGTCCATCCTCTCGATAGCATTAAACAAACACTTACCTGTCGTTGTATCCTCGTTTCCCTGGACGTAATCCACTAGATAGGGCAACAGAGCTGCAGCGAACCTCACCGCAGTGGCTAAATTTCCCATTTTCTAGTCCACATTATATTCTCACTGTGTTATTATTCCGTTTCCAATCGACGGGTCAATTTTATTTGATATTATTTCAATCGTCACGCTTGTTGTTTTCATCTGGAGAGTGTGGGATGTTTTCGGGTGACCCCGAGGGGCGGGGGACGGAGCGGAAAGCACTAGAGTTGTTCTCTCGTCGCTTGGCGACGCGACACTGAACTCAGGACTCAAGCCAGGAGAATGGTGTGGGGTGACTTGGGGGGGTATTCATCTCAACGCTTGCTCAGCTGGTCAACAAACTGTTGTGGTTTACCGACGTTTATGGGATTTTACTGAATTCTCGTAAAATTCATTCTCTCCTGCGATGCTCGCATTTCACGAGCACCGGGCATTGGCAATTATTCATGATAATTAGTGGTTAATTATTCTTACAGCTCTTTGTTGATGTTTCTGGTTTCCAGGGGATGCCTTGCTCAACAAAAATATATTGAGGCACGAGAGTCTCAACTTCTGTTCCCGTTTCAAGTGTCTGCATTTTTTTTCAACAATGGCGACGAGGTTTATGATTAATTTCTCAGGTACTCCAGGATTTTTAATCGAGAATCGCTGGCGACAAAATTGACTGGAATTGTTGGGGTCGGCTGACGTGTGGACTGCAGTTTTTTGGATTTTGATCTCGTTATGAGAACAAAATGAAGTTGAGACTGCAAGTCGAGACATCTGAAAGTACAGAACGTCTTCACTCCTATCAAGAAACTCATTACTCGACAATTGATAAGAAAATATCAGCTTACCCTGGGACAAGAAGAACGTTCTCCAATAAATTTTGTACTGATTCCCAGGACAAAGGTAGATTATTCAACAAGAATGTGCTTCCTCAAGTCAAGTCCAGTTGGATCAATTGATTAAAAAGTATCGCAGTCTCAAGTTCCAGATATTCTACTGCTGAAGTCACTGAAGCTGATTCTCGGGAGGTTCTATTCCCTTTAATTGCTCGCCAACTTTCGGACGAGTAAGAGGTTTCTTGACAAAGGAGTCCTTTTCCCACAGAAGAATATCAGTTTCCTGTCAATTCTTGAGCCACCAATTCTTCAGAAGAGTAAGTAAATCCTCAAAAATCATTTTCCCCTGCTCTTCCGGGACAGCAGCTCCTGATTTTGTCAAAGGCTCCCTCGAACTACCAGAATTTTACCCACAAACAATTGCCTGAACTCTCCAAGAGCCCAATAAAAACGCAAATAAATTTGTTCCAAGATTTTTTATCGTGTTTTATTAGTTCATTATATTTATGTTACACAAAGTATGTATACTTAATAGTACTTGAATCATCATCAAGTTACAATCCTCCATGTAAATCCATAAATCAAGTAATTAAATAGACAGCAAAAGAAACATCTTTACATGTTACTTTGTTTGTTTGTTTGTTTTTCAATCCTCTCATACGACTAACATTAAACCAGGTCACGGAAATGAAAAATGTATTAACCCTAATTAAATATTTTCTACATGATGACGATAGAGAGAAATAATATAAAACGGAGGGGGGACCAGGGAGAGTTGGTGAGATGGATTTAAAATAGAAACTAATGAGGTTAAAATACCTATGGATTTTTAAACAGTACATAATTATAAGTTCTGTTATCTCCTTCTCCTTTGTCTTCTTATTTCTGGTATGAAGGTCTTGCCTTCACCTACGTGTTTTAAAGTCTCTTATTAAACTTCCTCTACTCTTCCAGACGGCGCCATTAAACAGTACCCCTTCTGTCTATTCTTTTTATCTTACAAATTTTTCTTTTTTCCTCCTGCAGCTTCATCTCAATCATTCTCGTTATCAGCTTTTATACAAATTGGGATAGGCTCCAGTCGGATGTTGGCATTATCTTTCTGCCTATGACCTTTGATAATTGTCTCTAAATTATAAGTTTTTTCTTAGTCTTTTTCTTTCGTTTTATACAGTTGAACGTTATCGAAGTGAAGATGGCCGCTTTTACTCTGGAGCATTTGACATTAAAAATTGTTCTTCTCTTTATTTATTTTTCATTCGTGTGCGTTTGGCAATAATATTCATGCATTTCATTGTTACAAAATCGTACGGAGAACAAAATTTCATTAGATAACGTCAATCGGAAAATAATGGAAAATTGTTCTCACACTCCAGAATAATTATTTCACGTACTATTATTAGTTTTTTTAAATTTTGTCATCTTCCTCTTGCTCATTTTCCGTATCACAATAATTAATATACACTTCTAGGATAAATTTCTTCGTGTGATTTCTCATTCAATAATTTTAATCTTTCCACAAATGTAGAATATAAGCGTTTTCATCTCCATGTAATATGTATTCCTTATTAAATCTAAGCATTAGTAGTC
This sequence comes from Psyttalia lounsburyi, assembly GCA_030522865.1. Taxonomy (NCBI): domain Eukaryota; kingdom Metazoa; phylum Arthropoda; class Insecta; order Hymenoptera; family Braconidae; genus Psyttalia; species Psyttalia lounsburyi. Next base: position 8,356 of record JAPYZN010002520.1, read on the forward strand.
ATTATTTATTTATTTATTTACTTTTTTTGTTGATTTTCTGAATTTACTCCGACTAAATTTGTCTCGTATATATTTTTGTTTCTCATTTAAATATATAATTTGTTTTTTTTTATTCAACGTTTTTTTGTTGTCCCATACAAATTCCCGAAAATTGGTGATCTCTCGTGTTTAATGATTTACATGTGATTTTGCCTAAGTTACTTCAATGCTCCCGAATGAGATGCTAATTTATTTAATCGGACGCCGCAGATAATTCTCCCGTTCACACCAATCACTCAAATTAAGTTTCTCTTTCTTTCCAATCACTTCACAATGATTTTTTTATTGATTTTATTCAATACCTCACGCTCTATTTCGACTATTTATTTACAAGAAATTGTTTTTAATCTCTTCCGCTGATATTTCCATCTCCACTAGCTCCTAATATTTAGAAATAATTACCACTACGAACTCACCAGGGATTTTCTCGTCTCTATCGTTAAGTCCACATATTCGTTAATACATATATATATATTTATATAATTATGTATAATATAGATATATTTTTCTCGTCTACACGATAAATGCTATTTACATTGTGATTCTATACATTAGTTTTTATACAAGATTATGTCGAAAGGAAATAAGGAAAATCCTATTTACTCGGTCAGTATACCTGAAAGGCTCGATGGATTGTGGTTTTTTTTGTTTTTAATTAATCGAAATTGCATTACAGGCAAATTAAACAAGAAAAATCATTGGCGATTCTGGAGCATTAAATTCTAATTACACTGTTGAGACTATTTTTTGCACTTGTTCTCGTTGAATTTGTCTCGATAAAACGCTTGCTGTGCTATTACTCAAAGTAAATTTTCCCCAAGTTCTCTAAAAAACAATTAAGAATAAAGCTTTGAATGACTATTTCATGAATTAAAGAAAATGAAAGATCAGAGAGAAAAAGTTTCCCAGAAATTCTCATTGGCCGGGGCTTCGTTTGTTCATTATAATCACGACGGAGATAAAAATAAAGCTCAATGAAAAATAAATGACAATCAGTTGAGTCCAGTGAATAACCAAGAGACGTTTCACAAAAGCTGCCAAAGTAATTTGCAAAGAAGAAAAATAAACAAATCATAAATAATAATAAAATAACGAAAGAAATAAATTCCCTTGGTTTCTCCATCGTCTCCATTACCCCTCATGTTTTTGTTTTTTAAATATTAAATCGAAAAAGGCCACTGTTCAAGGCCACGGGCCAAGAAAGTCAATGAAATCCAGTCAACGAAGAGCCCTCAAACATTCACAATTTCCCCATAAAAAATGTTTAATTCTCTTGCATACATTCAGAATAATTATCACACACTCGAGTTTGATCGTTTACTGGGACTTCATGTCCCAATGAAATTTATCTCCTCGTTCCTCAATTTTTTTTTTGTTCTCCAAAGCAAAAGAAAATGTACAAATTGTCACTGTACACTTACACAAAATTGTTAGATGTCCATTGTCCCAACTTCACTCGTGGCGACTTAATCATTTGGTTTTTCATTATCATCTGTTGAGATTTGAAATTTATTTCACGTGACCCTGTGCAGGTTGCACCTTGGAATATACTGATTGGTATCCAGTAGCCAACCCTTCGTCAGTGCACAGGGATAATGAGTGACGGCTTTGCAGCCCCGTCTCACACAGCCAATATTGGCCCCTGTCAAGCCGCAGGCATTGCAAATTGACCTTGTGGCGTCCCAAACGGCTTCCTGAAGTCCAGTGACCCTTCCACCTTCAGAGAAAGCAATTATAGGATCAAATCTTTGCCATTTTGCGATTAAATTAAAAATACTGGGAACTCTAACCCCCAATTTAATTTTCTTATCAAATTAACGGGTAAACAATAATTTTGTTTTTCATAAAAAGCGAGAAAACATGGGAATATCTTCAGATTTTAATTATTCCATTTTGAATAACCAATTGAAACGGGTGGAGTAGCTTTTGAGATAAGAAATAGCAGAATTGTTGAAAAAGAAAATACTCACCAGCCAGGTAGACCCCAGCAGCCCAGACAGCGCACTGTTCATGCAGCCACACCTCCCACCTCTGTTCCTCCCCCGGGATGAGCGTCATCCCCGAGTAGTTCATGGTCGGAATGGCCTCCACCGAGTTCCTCTTCTTCTTCCCCATTTTCGCTGAGAACTGATCAGCCAATCCAGCATACCTCAGACTCCTCTTATTCTTCCCTCCCTTCTTCTGCTCAGTATTGATCTCCTGCTCATCAGCAGACAGAATTCCATCCTCAAGTCGTTCGCTGCCAATGAGATAGGGCCCGAAGAGATCGCTGAGAACACCAGCAGGCACAACATAAGTCCCCGGGGCTATATGAGGCCCAGCCAAGTTGGGATGGGGTCTCGTTGGATCCCCAGGTACCACAGCGTGTGGACCGAGTTTGCAGAATACACAGATCCACGTCGAGTCCGTCGTATGTGCGTCATACCGAGAGGACAGAGTAGAACTGAATAATCCAGCTCTGCTGACCTTTCCACGATAATCAAGATCATTCTGATGGCTGAGTCTCTTGCTCCTGCCGGCATTTCCATTCCCCACACTCTTCCTCTTCTCCTCCTCCTCCTCCCGGGGAGCATTGACCACCTGAACACTGAGAGGACTGTCCCTGGGTCCCTCCACATGTACAACAGGTCCCCTAGACCTGATCGAGCTGGCATTGGAGCCAGAGTCGTACGCCATCTCCCTCACCCCATCTGTCTTCAAGTTCTTGTTCTTCTTCTTCTTCCCAACCTCCTGTTTCTTTCCCCCCTTCATAGTTTTCCTCTTCTTCACATCCTTAACCGGCAGATCATCAACTGCAAACAGAGGATCCACAGTCCTAGCAACTTTTCTCTTCTTCCCTCGCCCCCTGCCCTTCCGCCCCCTCTTCGCTCCTGGTTTAGCAACAGTCGAAGTGACAGGCGAGCTCTTCTCCACTTCCATAGCCTCGTCCTCCTCTTTCCCGTCAGTCTCCACCTTCACCGCTTCACTCTTGACCTCCCGCACCTCCTCCACCTTCACCTCCTCCTTCTTCATTTCACTCTCGGGCTCAACAATACCAGCAAACATCTTCTCAAGTTCTGACTCAACTTCGTTGAAGGGATTTGCCGATCGTTTGGGGCTCGAGCTCTTCAACTCTGCCACATCGTCACTGGATTTTCTCCTGGTCCTTGGACTCCTCGGAGTGGGATTCCCACTGTATCCTTCACTGCTCCTCCTCCTCCTCACGTGCTCGTTCTCACCACTTTTGGAGATCTCCTCGTCCTTGCTCTTCTCCCTCTCAATCTCACTAGATCCCACATCAGGCTCAACCAATCTATTCTCCTTTTCACTCTCCTCTGGCTTCGCTTCACTCAGCGCTACCTCTACCGGCTGTCCCTCCTCAACAACTCCCTCAGCTATCCTCGTCTCCCTGGGCTCGGTTGGCTCCAACTCCATATCCTCAACCTCTGTCTTCGAGTCTTTACTCAGCCTCACCGGCTTCTCCAATTTTCTTTTCCTCCTCTGCTTGGTATTGTCATTGGAGTCATCATTGCTGAACGCCGGCGACACAACGTCCTCCTCCCTCGTTGGTGACTTTGATAATTTATCAAAGTTTCGTTCGGGTGACATACTCTTGACACTCGATGCATCTCTATTATCCTCAATTGGTGTCACAATAACTGATCCAATATTCTCAGTGCCCAATTTTTTATTGCCACCCTCGAGCTTCTCCAGCAGTGAATCCACCCCCTTTTTCCCTCTCTTGGGAAGATTCTTGGGTGATCTAACATTCACCTCCTCCACTCGTCGTTCACGCTCAGACGATGGCTCCCTTCCAGGACTATCAGTGACATCCTTATCCATTCTTGATGTTAAATTAACAATAACTGGCATTACATTGCGTCCCTGTGGTATAACACTCAACGAATCCTTAACCTTAATTGGCTCCTCCTTCTTATCACCCGACACTCGTTCAATAGTGACACTTGGGGGTAAATTAATCACCTTCTGGGTGAAACTATCACCACTCAATTCCTTGATTTTGTCGTGAAGATTGGAGACACCTTTGAGATTGCTCTCAAAATTTTTCACACTGATTTTGGGCGTCGTGAGGGGTTCCTTTGTTGATAAGGAGACTGGTTCACTTATTGAGTTGGGTGTGGGCACTGACGATGATATTCCCGAGTCCGAGGAGGTCTCGCCGTTCAGGGGTATCGGGGGGGATATTATGTTGCCATTTCTGGAGCTTTTGTCCATTGATCGGGCCGTGAGACTGATGGGGATGTCCTGGGGTAGTCGTGAGTAATTTTCAGGGAGTTCGGAGGTGGAGGAGAGGTCTAGGGTGCTTTGGGCACCTGGGGATACTCGAAATTGGTTTTGGCTTTGGCGATTGTCCACCAGCATCTGGAGACTGAAGAGAGGATTGCCTGGGGGGTTTGAGGAGTTGACGGACTTCGAGGGGACTGTGGGGGTGTGCCAGGGGGGGGGGGGGGTGGGGGGGGGGGTGGGGGGGGGGGGGGGGGGGGGGGGGGCCGGGGGGGGGGCCGGGGGGGGGGTCAGCTGAGAGGTCAAGTGACTTGATCGAGTCATTGAGGGGTGACTGTAGAAATTCGCCGGGTTCAGGGAGGATCCGGTGAGGGCGGTTGGGTGCAGGTTCAGGCCTGAACCCTGAGTCATTGTCAAGTGGTTCCAGACGGTTTGAGGGGGGGGAGTGCCCACTGGAGGTCTGCTGTGACCTGGGTACTGTCCGGACATCTCGATTTCCTCCCAAGTGGATGGGGTTGAATGGGGGAGGTTTGAGGGCGTCTGGGGGGTGGTCGGCCGTCGGGGGGGCTTTCGACGAGGTGCGACCGTGGGGAGCGGGCCGTGCGGGGGGAAGGTGATCGGGGGGTGCTTCGGGGGATTTGACGGGGGCCGAGGGAGACTTGGAGGGTGAGAGAGGTGGTGGGCTGGTGGAGTTGGTGAGTAGAATTGGGGATAAGTTGATGGGGTTGGCGGCTTTGGCGGGCCCTGCTTTGGATCCACGGGGTCCTGACACTGGAAGTCTGGTGATATCGGCGGCGAGAGGATCAGCGGCTTCTGAAGGCAGTCCCAGTAGGCTGCTGGTAGCGCCCAGTTAGGCGCGTATCCCGGAAATTGGAGCCCTGCAACAGGGAAATTGGATTTTAGGCATTTTCGGGTTCGCAAGACAATTAACAAAATTAACAAAATTGAGATTATTTTATAAAGACATTTACTGAGAGGGAAAACGAGTGAATATTACAAAAATGACAATCCGTCAAATTTTCTGTTGAGACAGAATCAGCTGGGCTGGAAGTTCTGAGGAATTATGTGAAGTATCTTAGGTTTCTGGGAAGCAAATATGAGCACTTCACGACGAAGTGAGAATTACTTGGCACGAGGAATCTTTTTTTTCGTGTCAGGAGGTCAGAGAATACTTGAAAGTACTAAAAGCAGCGACACTGAGAAGCAGAGGTTTTTGGAGATGGGATTTTAAAATGTTTCTCTGAATCTGAATGAATTCAAAGCAAAAAAAAACGACAGTCTACAACAAAATCCCAGCATAACCTAACAAATTCCCCTGGAAATTCCATTATATATCTACTGAGCTCTCTATTCTCTTTTTTGACGATACGTTTAACGAATAAAATGAACCAAGAAAAATGAATAAAACTCCTTTTCTCTCGGCAAAATTGTTGTTCCATTTTTTTAACAAAAGAGAACAAGGAACTGAAAAATAAACACTCGAGGAATTCCTGCAGGAACTTCAAAAGAACACAATCTGTAGACAAATATAATTCTGCAGATAGTTTATGTAAAATATTTTTGTTAATGATTGTTCGCGGAAGGTCCCCAAAAAATTCAATCTTTTGCAATGAATTGTCATTAATTTTTTATCTAAGAAATTCTTTTTGTAATATTCTGTCATTTGTTTTCTCTCAGGTCGGGAATGCTCCCCCATACGTTAACAGAATCCCCCAATCGATCGTTACCATTGTAGAGGGCTGGATCTGGTGGGCAGCGAGTCACAACATGCTGACCGAAGCCAAGGTCAAGCTGAGGGTGGTCTGAGGGTAACTCTGGACAGTATGTTTGGTCAATTCCTAGGCTTGGCACTGGCAGATCAGTGACCGGTGGTTCTGCAAGAAGACAAAAACACATTCAGTTAAAATAAACAAACTTAAAGTATGTTGATTATTTTGTTCACATTTAACTATTAAAATAGCTTCACTTGTTCTACTGAGATTGACTTGATCAATTGATCATTCATTATTGAAAATAGCAGAATGTCCCCAGACAAACTTCCTACCCAAGGGTATTTCCGGATGTCAGATGCTCTAATTATCCGACAATCGTTGCTGGGAATTTCATTGCAGATTATCTTTTGATAAACAAGATTACGCTTTGAGAGGCGTCTGATGAACAACTGATTTCGTTCAACGTTTCTAAAACTGTGAAGACAAGCTCTTTCACCCCTTGACAATGATTGAGCCAGTGTCTCAAATGCTAGAGGAGTAAAAAGGGCGTCTTCTCTTCCCCAAAACAAAATATGTTCTGTCAATGGGTGGCCTCAGATTCTCCAAGATTTTCACCTGAATTTCTTCTCCAAAGTTATCAGAATTTTTCGAGATCGCACAAGAGTCTGCCTCCCAGGTCAGCTCTCAAAGAATCCTAGACTTGGACAAAAAGTCCTCAACTCTCAGCTGAAAGTGTGTCCAAAAGAATGAGAACTAGGAAACCTTCGGCTTTTCTCAGCCCGAGAGCAAAAAATCTTCTGTGATAATACCTTAGGCACACTGACATAATCAAAACAACCCCAAGCTCCTCTCCAACGCCCCCAACCCCCCAAAACAAGTAGATCCAACGAGTCACCGAATCCCCAAGCCCTCAACCCCCAAAAAACCGTCTCGAAAAGGTGCGGCACAGAGTGGGTACCCGTTCCTCGAAGTGCATTGCGTTGGCAAAATAAAATCCCCTCGAAAACCCTCCACCAGCCACGATTTCCATCGCGAGCCACGCGATTCTCCGCCTCACGCACCCCACCCACCCCCAAAAATTTCCCTCCAAATCGTGGGCTCTCGAGTGGACAAAAACCCAGGGAAACGTAAAAGGAAAACCCCCGGAGACTATTAATTTTTCTCTCTTTCGTATTCTCGCATCAATCTTTCCTCCTCAACTGTCTCTCACTCCCATCCGTCTCACTTCCTCATTCCACTACCTCCAACGCGTACGTTACACCGAGTGATTCTGGAAAAAATTGCACCTCCAGAGCCCACCGAACACCCCCGACCAACTCACGAACACCAGCAGGACGAGGAAACAAATTTTTATCAACCCCAACCATCCCCAAAAACTCCA
>JAPYZN010002521.1:0-11660 GCA_030522865.1 Psyttalia lounsburyi
TACATTTGTTATAAATTAATATTCCAGCCCTTGTTTTTTTTTGGAGCGAGTGGTTTTTTAATGGCGGATTGAATTATTTTTGATTTTTGTGGCCCGGATAATTTAATCCGCAATTTCTCGGGAGGCAGTGATTGGAGAAAATAATTAAATAGAATAATTTTTGTTGTTGGGAAAATTAATGAATTTACTTACTCGTCCGATTCTGCAGGTACTGGTCGTCCTTATCAGTGAAGAACCACGTCTGGAACAGAAAAAAAAGGCATCGAGTTCAGTGAAGTTATCCAATATTCCCGGGGTTCAATACTTAAGTCTCAATGAAGGGCAATGGACCCGTACAAATACAGTCCCTCGGGACTCTATTTTTAGCTCCCACCACATCTCAATAAGTACCGGGGTATACATTATCCATAAGCTTCGAGGATTTTTATGGCAGCTCTCGAGTAGACTGATGACTACCAAAACACGAGTGAAGACACTCGGCAGTACTTCTCGGACGGATTAGAATGCAACCCATTCTTCCCTCGATATTTGTCGTTCGTTGGCTGTCGACGGGAGATGGATAAGCAGGAACGCGAAAAACATTCATTGAGGAACGGAAATGTCAACAGCAACTGCAGACGTGAGATAATATTTATATTGAGAAATATTGGCGACAGGTGAATGGACAATTCTATCCCATCGGCGGAGAATTATTTTGCCAATTGAACTGGATTTATTCTGGAGTTAAAATGACGGACAATTGTTTATTTCACTTCTCTTCAGTTCAAAAATTCCGATCAATGAATAATTCAGTGAATTTTAATCCTATCTCAAGCGAGAAGTGGTTTAAAATTGACTTTTCGTCGTTCTTCATCTGAAATTTTCAATTTGCAATGACAATTAGGCAAAACGAGTCATTAAATCGTGACACATGATTTTTGAAGAGCAAACTCATCAACATCAATTCCAGAAGTTGATGGAGTTGTCATAAATCGTCGACGAGGTATACAAAGATCGCCCATACGACGAGAGAAAAAATAAAACGCGAAACCCAACGCGAGGAGAATGACATCACCTTCGCATTAATCATTAATGACTTCCTCCTCAGCGGCTTAAATTAATCCACTCAAGTTCCTCGAGTGTCCCTCCCTAAAATTCCCGAATTAAGGCCTTTTTTTTTTTCGCGAGGTGACATTGTTGCCAAAAACACGAGGAGCAGACACAAATTTCCTTAATTGGACTAATTGAAAAACCGGATGATTTCACGTCTGACGCCAGCCGGCGCGTACAGTCGTCTATTCATTCAGGCGAAAATCGGAGACTATAGTACTCAAGTCCCTAACGGCCTGTTATCTGGAACTCTCTTGAGTTTATGCGCAAGATTAAAATTGTTTACACAGGAATTCCGAGTAGTTCCGCTGAGTTTGGCGATAATTTTAGTATCGGGTGTCGTGATTCGGAGCTGAATGGGAGGTTGAGTCATTGAAAAACGATTCGTAGACTCAATAGTCATGAATGTTTTGACGAGTCTGCATGTTCCGACGAAAGACTGGCGCCTCGGGGGGTAAAAATCAGACTTTAACTCAACGAACGAATTTTTCCGACGAGTCTTGGGGAAATTTTCAGGGAAAAATAGACAACTTTTATTTTAACAAATCAATTTTATCGGAGACAATTTTTTTTTGTTCTCCCCAAGTAGCCAGAGGACTTGACAATTATATAATAAAGTAATTCCTGCGGATTTTTTCGGGAATCAGAGGGAACTTGAAACGTTTGGTATTTACGAGTGAACGTCGAAGAAGACTCGAACGAAGAGACTAAGTTCGAGGTATCCGCAGGGCTCGATTCCCTCGCCTCTGCTCCCCCAGACATTTCCCAATAATTCCATGAAGATAGGGACAGGCTGGAGAACAGAAGATGATAAGTATTCCGATTGAATGGCTTTTTCAAGATATTATCACGAGTTTTGTATGTAAAGCTGATCATTGTTGCGACTTTGACGTGGGAAGTGCGTTATTCAACCGATTCTTTGTTCGCTCGTTGATATTTATTTTATTTTTATTTATTTTTTTCTCCAATCCTCGGCTTTGTATCAAGTGTATTGCGTGCAGGCCGGGGATTTTAATTTCAAAGAAAAATATGGGAAGAATCTATTCAAATGTTAGAGCGGGATTTTCATTCACTGCCATTGTTTACTTGTCATGCGAACTTCCTTTTCATGGGAATTTTGGGTTAATGAGGTTTGCTGACTAATTACGGTAGACAATTGGATGTTAACACGTCAATAATATACGGATAAAATCGGATTGAAATTGTGGGTAATTATTATTTTTTTTTTCGTCGAGTGAAAATTGGGAAAAATTGTCTCCTGAATTCCCGAAGTATTTTTCAACTTTCCTCAAATGTTAATGAGTATTTGGTAGAAATTACGTAATTTTCTGATAGCCTACTCTCGAGACAATTCATTTCGTGAGTAAATTTGTCGGTTTCAAGGTAATCAGGCCTGAATTACAGGTTTTCACGGGCTCAATTGACGAATAAAGAACTTAGTCATTGATTTTTATTACCGCGGAATGTGGATACGGCTCTAACGACTTTTGTTGACTAATTAATGACGGAAAATTGAATATTAGCATATAAATAAGATGAGTTTTATAGAAAGTTAATAATCTTGATGGGATTTTTTTTAATCTACTCGGGATAATTAATTTTACGAGTAATTTGTCGAATTCAAGGTAATCGGGGCTTGATTGCAGGTTTTAATGGGCTCGATTGAGGCGTAAAGAACTGAGTCATTGATTTTTATTACATTTTTATATAAATCATGGGGAAATATCACTCGGATATACTGTCGACTGATAATTCTCTCCAGGAATATCCACTGGTTCTGAGGGGACTCTGTCAAGTTTTCTCATCGCCGTCATTATCTTGAGTGACTCGGTTCGAATAACCGCAAACCCCTCAATTTTCTACCGAGAGACAACCGCTTTCGGGTGTACGAGATACTCGGGGGTATAATTGGAGGACCAACTGCACGATTTCATTCAGCTCGCCGAGTTCAATGGAACTTTGACTTTGTTGGACTGACCACGGGGACATTTGTGCGAATAATTCCTCAATTTTCGTTATTTTTTTCTCTCTCCCAAGTAGAAAATTATATTCTTTTCACGGGGTAAATATATTTCGGGCATTTCCATTGAATTATTTCGGGAATTGAGGCTCTCGGCATCTTCAGACTGAAATCGATGGTAAATAACGGGATTAACGAAATACGAGACTTGCGAGTGTGAAAAATGGTCGATTTTTCGGTAATCGTAATTATTAATTATTGCCTGGGAATTGTCACTGGATAATCGAATTTTTTCGCTGATAATTCAGGCGCGTCGGGGAATATTCAGGAAAAATTACCAGCTCTTCAATTCCTGTAGAAATTTTCTGCAGACGAATTGCGCCAGCAGATTACGCGAGTTGTTCGGTAATTTTTATTGAATATTTCTCTCCGTGGGAATTTATTAATTTTTTAGACTACTTTCCGTTGCGCTAAAAAATCCTAATATAAACTGCAAACTCCCCTCGAATTTTTCCCCTGAAAGCGGTGCGAATATTCTCAGCCATTGGATTATCCCCAGCCTCGAAGACTAGTTATTCCAAAGACGGTTCTTTGAACTCCCGTACATGTACGTAGGGATAGCAGCGGTGAGAAGCTCATAATGTGAACAATTAGTCCGCAGCCGTGAGAGATACTATCGCGGGGTAAATTTTAGCCACGACGAGAGGAGATAATTAAAACGCAGAATATATTTTCAAAAATATTATTTTAATTATCACTCCCCCCCGTAGTTCGGGTGGATTTCCACTGGGGCTTTTCGTGTGCAATAATTATCTGCCTACCTGATCTTTAGCGTATTGAAACCATGTGTCGATAATCGATGGCAGTCTTGAATGATGATAGTGACGGGTTGTCTTGACGCTGATGAAGACGTCGTTGAGGTCGGTGGAAAAAGGGGCCATAGTTGCTGTTGCTACTGGCGGCGTAACTGCTGTCTCCTCCACTATTATTTTCTGCACCTCGGAGATGTCAGTGCGGCCATCGGATATTCCGGCATTCAGCACCACCACTGACTCCTCCGGCCACTGGGAAAAATCAGCGATGGAATTTTTCATGAAAATTATCGGCACTCGTTAATTCAATTTTTTTCTGCGGGCTTTTTTTTGGCAATAAATCGTAGGTCTACGAGGAAAACTCATAAAATCTTTTTTGTAGCTCGTGAAATTGCCAGTAAAAAAGGTCTCCTCGTGTTTTAACCGAAAAGTACTCATTAATGAGATAATTCACGATTTGAGAATGATTAATTCGGTATTCCCCAGTGATATTAATAAAAATAAACTGTAAAATTTGCAGTAAAAAATTTTTAGGTCCCATTAAAATGCGTCATTTTCCTGAGTGCATTGACGCCATTGAAAGGCCCCTCCCCCTGAACCTGACGTGGTGCAACAGCCCGGTAAATCAGAATAGTGGCATGAGCAGTCGCAAGTATGAGTGCGAGAGCCCACGTCTCGTTGGTAATGCCTGAGGCACGATGGGGGTGGCGTTTATAGAATTAAAATTAGAATTGTACGAAGGGAGAATGAAAAGTAAAATTCAATTCCCAGTGGAAGTGTATTCTCACCGCAACAAAAATTACCTCCACCTCCAGCAGAAAAAAATAATATCTAATACTTTCAAAAATTAATTACAATAAATTAGCGTCTCCTCATTTTGGGAAAGACTGTCGATAATTTGATTTGATTGTAAATTTATGTCGAGTGCTCTTGAGAGAGAATTCCAGGTTTTTTGTAGCCCATAAAAATCTCCATCAAATTGTTATTTAAATATTCTCCAGGCTCAATCGTTATCAGAATAATTGGACCATTGAAATTAACGTTAAAAAAATCATTTGGAATTTTTGACAGTCTCAAAATGTTCTGCCACATTTTTTTCAAATCAATTATTCTCCAGAAATTCAATTTAATTAGTCTCCAGAAATTTTCTTATGATTGAAGACAATATTTTCATTCGTCGAGCGTGCAAGCATTGAGCAAATAGTCGGTAGGCAAACGATAAAATAATTTGTTTACAAAAAAAACGAAAAAGTTCCCTCACCTGACGTGGCGCAACAGCTTGGTAAATCAGAATAGTGGCATAAGCAGTCGCAAGTATGAGTGCGAGTGCCTGTAATCCCCGTCTGGTCGGTAATGCCCGAGGCATGATGGGGTTGGCGGTTATGGCAGCGGTCAAATTGCTCCCGCCGCCCGCCGTCTCCTGATTTTGGGCCTGTGGCCCAAGTGTATTAGTGCACCAGCCGTTATCGTATACCGAGTGTTTCTCAACACTGTCGAGAGTCAACAACCACTCGACGTCATCGCTCCTGGTGCCGGTGGCGAACACGTTCATAACAATTGCAAATTAATTACACTCAAGGTAACTAGGACTTGCCTAATCAACTGTCAATAGCACAATTGAGTGTCCCTGGTCCTGGCGGAGTTAATTCGCTCCAATTGGGTGATCAAGCCCTCCACTCACTCGTAAAATCAGTTTATGCAGGCCAGTTGGATAAATGAGCTCTGGCTCTCATGTTCAACCCAAAAAATTACATTTCTCGTCGTTCATTCGGCCCTCGAGCCCCCCAAAAAAATTATCATTTACCTCACGAACTGCTTTACACTCACTCCAAGCACTCACTTCATCTGTGATTTCTCACTGAATTGAAATAAAGCGACGTCGAGACGTCCAGACGTCACGTACCAACCGACGACTGTTGTTCTTGAGGAATACGATAATTGAGTCCTGGTTATTTGCACTTGGAGCCTTTGGTTTGGACAATATCGCGCGGAACGGGCGGTCAGGCAACTGTACCGGCGCGCGACAGCAACCGACTGAACACATGGACCCGTCTCCCTGACTACAGTGTAAACATTGCTCAGTGTGTACTGCGGAGTGAAGGGAGGGGGACACTAGGGAACGTACGACCGTGAAAGAGGGAAGGGATGGGCGACGGCATCGAGACCTCAAAGTAGTCCAACAGTTTCTTAAAAAATTGCAAAAAAAATGGCCAAAATACTCCGATTTTTTCCAGCATTTGACAACCGTTTTAAATTAAAAAAAAAAGGAATTTTAACAAATGTGTAGTTAACCCAGCGGCTTAAGACAAAATCTAATTTTTTTTGAACGATTTGTTCATTAGTTTGACCTCGAAATGAGAAATAATTGGTCAGGTAAAAATTTGGTAGGACTTTCATTAACAAAATCTTCCTTTATTTTCATGACGTTTTACCAATATCTACACGTATCGTAACAACTACCTATATACATTTTGTACAGTCGTACAACGTACTGCTATCGTAAGAATAGATAAATATTTAATAGTTAAATCTTGAAGTACTCGTTCGTCCTCGCGGTCCACACGTCCAAGTGAATCATTAATAATAATCCTCAACTTTGCTCTAGCGATGAAAAAGAGAAAGAAAAAAAATATAATAAAAACCATAAAGAGCAGTGGTAATCTTCTACTCGTTGATGAGCTTAATTGCCGGGTCCTCCCGGGCAGAATGAAAGAGAATAATGGTGAAAATTACAATGAGCATGATCAGTTGGTGGGTGTTATAATGTTGAGCACGTTTCATGTGGCACGTCGACGTAGAAGTACAATACTGTTGTACAGTTTTATGGCTGGGCCGAGACGGAGACCCAGGAGTGATACCAAATCCTCTTGAGTCAACATTAAAAATGCCTCGCCATCGATACTCTAAAAAACCAAAAATAGAAATGATAAAACCGGTAAATCCAGGAGAACAAAGAAACAATTTTTTTCAGTCCGACAAAATATTTATAAACTGAAATAAATTATTTCATTGGCCCCCCCAAAATTGGCAAATCGATTTTTAGGGAAGACAGATAAACTACTCACGTGTTTTCTAAAGACACTGGCAACATCTTTGCAATTAGGCACACTCTGTATGAACTTGATGACCTCCTCGTTAGACCATCTCCTGGGATTGGTGTTTTGTTTGGCAACAACACGATTCAGTGCATTACTGTGCTTCGCCCAGACGTGCGGTGCATCCGGCAGTGGGCTGTATCCGGGATCGTAAACAGATTGATACAGCTCGTTCCTCAGTTGTTTGTCAGGCATATTTGGTGCATAAGTCGTTGTCGTCGAGTCGAATCCCGAGTTTGGAGGGCAGTGAGGCTCCTCAGACACGTGTCGTCTAGACAAAAAAATACATAAATTGGTTAATGATCCCCCAGTATTGATTTTCATCAGTTCGTGACGATGAATTAAAAATTAATTTGGAAAATGCCCTTCGATGGGTTCCACTGACCTCTTCCTTCGTTTCCTTGACGTGTGCTCTTCCTCGTCGGTATTGTCGCTTTGATGATGTTTCTTGCTCGATCTGCTGAATTTTTTAAAGCACCTCGTGAATTGCAAGAATCTTCTGATTAATTTTCGTTAAAAAAGAATTAAAACTCACCTCTCGGGCTCTTCCAACTCCTCGTACTCCACCTTCGCCTCCTTCTCGCTCTTCACATGCTTCCCCTCGTGCTGATATTTATCCCTGACCCTCCACAAATCCCCCTTGCCCCGCTCCAGCGACTCCTCGTCGTAGTCGCAAATTTCGTGTTTAACATTGAGCCTATCAGTGGTCAGTCTAATTTTGTGAAGATTGTGAGAGGAGTAGGGACAGCCAGAGGCCGAATTGTGGGTCGCAAATTTGGGTCCCTTGATGTGGCCAATGCCTCGACATCCGGGGGTGCCGCACTCGGTCTTCTCAGCGATAACTTCAGGCGTGAGTGGCGGCTCCAGGGGATGTCCAGTCTTGTTGCACCAGCCGACTGGGTGAATGTCTGGGGAGTCGTCGTCAACCCAGTAGGCATGGCTCTCTGGCCAGCCGTCGAAGCGTATTTTTATCATGTGATCCTTGACGTCCTCAATGGTGGCCACGCGAATCAGCTGGGGGACTCGTTTGTCCACCGCCTCGAACTTCATTCCTCGCTTGAAGCCGCAGGGGGGCCGCTGCTTGAAGGCTCGGGCTGGGGCGCCCACTGATCTTGTCTCCCGGAAGTAGGCGTCCCAGGTGAAGGACTTGGCGTCTTTGTAATTGTTCGGCGGCGTCAGACTGTGGCCGTTGTGGTAGCACCAGCCCACCGGGTGGATGTACGGCGAACTGGCGTCCGCCCAGTAGTCGTAGACCTCGTCCCACGAGTCAAAGTGCACCAGAATTCGAGAGTCCATGAGACCTGCGATACTGGCGACGCAGACTAGGGACGAGTGCTTACGATCTACCGCTTCTAGTTTCATCCCGACGCGAAAACTCGTGGGAGGAAAGACAGTCTATAAACGAATTTGTTTTTCTTATTGACTTAAATTCGCGTTTAGGGAATTTTGGGGAGGAAAAATTCATTTGTCATCAATTTCGTTTAAAAGTGTAAACAACAAATATTTCTTCCCATTTTATTTACCCAGAGAAGACTTCTTGCTCCCCCCCGGGGAGCAAAAAAATGATTGATTATTGTTTATAACTCACACTTTTGCTTGAAAATGCAGTTTTCGGAGCTGGCGTTGCCTTGCACGTCTTCAAATACGCATTCCAGCTGAAATTACTCGGTACGTAACCCTTGGGTGGGTCCAATTTGTGTCCATTCTTCTCGGACCATCCGACTGGAAAAATATCCATAGAATCCGCATTCACCCAGAAGTCAAAGTTCTCGGGATATCCATCGAAATGCAAACGTATTCGGTAGCCTGCAAACTCCTACCATTAGATACCGTAATAAACAAATCCTGTATAATTTATTTAAAAGATAGAACTTGGGCTTACCAACTACTTCGAATACAGTCAGGACACAATAACGCGAGGGATGCTCGGGATCAATGCCTTCCAGTTTCATTCCAACTTTGAACAAATTCTTTCCGTATGGAAATGGATCTTTGAACAGTTTTACTGGTGCTGCCTTTGATTTGCAATACTCGAGGTATTTCGACCATGAAAATCCGTGCTTTCCGGTCTGCCAGGGGTACTAGAAAATTATTATGCATTAAATTACCTGAATGAACGATCCATAAAATGGTTTGAACAAATGGGAAGACAGTCAACATAAAACTACATTTCTCAGTAATAATAATAATTAAATTTTGTGATTTGGTAGTCTAAGAAAAGTTTGACTACATATTCATGAAAATACGTTGATTAAACGAGACTCTTTTAATACCTTGAGTTCAACTTTCTCGCTTTGACTCTCCTCATCCATATTAGTCGTCGAAGTATCTCTTGACTCATCGTCGCTTTCACATTTGATGCGTTCCTCTTTATGAATTTTCTCTCTGGCTTTTGGTTTTTCCTTTTCAATTTCTTTCTCCTTCTCGTCGTTCTCGACTTCGGGAGCTTTTTCCGTGGACTCCTTCGAGTTTTGCTCCTGCATGAGCAATTTTTTACGCTTTCGTTTGGCGCGTAATTCTCTATTGTAAAAAAATGTATTAATATTTTGAGAATTTTAAGCATTTCCCCTAAAGCCAGGCGTCGCAAGATTTTTTTTTACAGAGAAACCAAAACTAACGACAATTTAATTAAGCGAGTGAAATGAAATTGTCTTAATCAATTGAATAAAGGCGAACTGAATGCATTGCGTCTCGGCAAAATGTTCTTTGGCATTTAACAAACTCGAAGTGAAAGACATTCAACATTTCCAAGTACCTTGCTTCCTTCTCCTTCTTTATAGCAATCTGTTTCTTCACTCCAATCATTTCAGTGCATGCTGGACTACATGAGATTGGACTTTCAAACTCAGCAGCCATTCCATAGCATCCACAACTCTCGCAGCAGTACAAAGTATCAGCACTCACTGACTGTCGGGATTTTTTGTCCTCACCTGGAATGAAATAAAAAATGACGAATCGGTTCTGGTACAATATAAATTGATAAATAATTATACTGACTCTTCTTGTCACTGGCAGCAGTGGCAGAAGTTGATTTCGATGAATTCCGAGACAGGCAGACGTTCTCCTTGTCCCCGCTGTTGTTCTTGTCCTGCTTGGAGTTGTCGTCGTCGTCGACGACTTCCATCATCCCAAACTCGTTGATGCGAAACTGAAGTTTATAAATAAAAAAAAATTAGCAGAAGATCCTTACGAATTCGCTAGACAAATCTACTGGGTCTCTATTGAAGTCTCTACCTTTAAACTACTCCCAGGAAGGGATCCAACTCCATCCTTCCAGTCCAAGGCCTTGGCGGCGTCGAAATTGGGATCGCTGTGATTCCCGTGAAGGATCTCCTTGACGTCCTCGCAGTTGGTCCCATTATTCTTCTCGTTTTTTCTCTCCTGCCTGTCAGCTCCTGAAGCCGCTCCTCCAGTGCTCGAGGTGCTCTTAACGACCTCAATCTTAATGTCATCATCAACTAGAGATTTTCTCCTGGCCTTGTCCTCTCCCTGGACGACTTTGATGAGAGTGATCTCGTCGTCGTTGGACTTTTTCCCACTGTCGACGTCCCCCTCTGGACTGCTGACGGAATAACTGATATCCATGCTGTCCTGGCTCTTGGGGAACGTCTGCTTCTTCGGTCGCTTCTCAGGTCTCTTCTCGGTTGGGCCTCGCAAAATATTACTTATCGTCTTCTTTCGCTTCTCCGATGCCATCGCCTCCTCCTTCTTAGGAATTGGAGTGATCACAGCTGAATCTGGATTCTCTGTTATTTTTATACTGTCTGTGGAGCTGTTGGAGTTCTTGTTGACATTCAGAAGGCTCATCTTCGTTATTGGGTGCAGTGGAGGTGGGTATGAGGACGCGTTCGTGGCTTTGGACTCTCGCAGCACTAGAACCCCAGGTCACAGAAATTTTCTTAGTCATTGCGGAGAGGGGAGGGGTGACGTCGGGGAGAGGGAGGGGTAGTTTTGATAGCAGAGTAACCATTGGAGATTGAAGCAACAGAATTTTGTGAATTGAGAGGGCTAATGATTACATGAATAAAAATAAATAATCGACAAATTAAACAGACCGCCTTCGATAGAAATGAGCCAGAGGATTTTCCATTTTTTATAAAAAATCATTCGTAAAGAAATTATAGAAATGATTTTAGAGCTCTGGGGCTTAGTAACTTAGTCTTCAGAATTAGAGAAATTGTAAGCTTTTGGTGAAAATATATTGAAAATTCCCCAGCAACTGCAGTGGAAAGAAAGAGAGCAGGCTAGCTCGGAGACAGGCTAGAAGGCTTTCGTGAAATAAATTTCAGTGCAGAATGTGCCCTCGATAATTCCCAACATCATCACTATTATTTAATCGTCGACTCACCTGATAAGGTTCCTTTGCTATCAGTACTAATTTGACCATTGCTGAAATGTAGGTTCAACGTACTTTGTTTGCTGCCGCCGGTTGACTGAGTAATTGACACTGGCAAAATCAAATTTGTCATGTGCTTTGGGGGCTGGGATTGCGCCACTGGGGGCGTACACGTCGACGTCTGGCCAATGCCAGGGATCATGGGGGCTATGACCAACTTCGGCTTCTGCATCTGAGGCGCAGCAATTGCCCCTGAATTCCCAAAAAGTCCGCTCAATTAATGTCAATCGTCGAATTGAATACGCAAATTTGAGAGGATTTTTAGGAGTTCTCAAAGTCTCAGATTGAAAATTCCAGAGTAACACTTC
>JAPYZN010002522.1:0-18031 GCA_030522865.1 Psyttalia lounsburyi
TTTTAATTAATAATTAATTCAGAATTTTAAATGGTTTCATTAAATTTTTTTGAAAGTACGAATTTTTCTGTTTCAAAATTTGTGAATTAAAATTTTTCTGCCGAAAATTCTCACTTTGGGACGGCTAAAAATTTCCACTAGGCAGTTAAAACCCTCAATTTCAAAATAATAAGAAAAAATTACATTAATTATTAGTTTTCGGCCGTATAATTAATTTAATAATTAATTAACCAAAGAAAATCTTTTATACTCCCCCCAAACCTGCCCTTCTTCTCCGCGACAAATAAAATATTCAAAAATAAAATCATCGGCATTTGAGTGGCTCCAACTGCTACCCCAAGATATCCTCGCTAAATCCGACGTCACAATTGACTCCATCTCCCCGCGAAAAATCCCACCGCAAGGATGGACCCATCGGCGCCGTAACGATATTGGTTTTACCAATAAACCATTCGCCCATGAATATACAAGACTGACGCGCCAACCCTATCCCTGAAAAGCGTGCCAACGCTTCAGCCCCCCCCCCCCCCCCCCCCCCCCCGCCGGTCGATAAGCACTTAAGCTTCAGCCTCGGCCAGGGCCACTGGTGGCTCAAGTTTGAACTAAGCCCGCGCGTAAACATTTGAGAATCCACTCGCCTTTGTATACAGTAGAGTTATCGATCATTGGTCAGCCTGGAGGATTTTGGAGGTAGGCGAGCCGATGGCTTCAAAGAGGATGGTCATTTCTATATTGGATAGTAATCGGCCGGTGGCTTCATTCACTCGGTAGAGTATCGATCGTCAAACAAATTTTGGGAGACTATCTCAGGAAATTGTTTGACGCTCTTAAACAATCACGTAACGACCGATTAGTTTCACATCTTCACTACTTGAGGGCCACCCGGAGTGTTTGCTAAATCATTAAATCATTATTTTTTTTTATTGCGAAATGAGATAATGTTTTGGACGATTTGAGGAGGGAAATGTTTGTTTTTCGCGATTTTTTTTTTGTGCGAAGGAAAATATTTTGTCACTCAGTAATTGTCGTCAAATCAATTTCCAATTATTTCTGCAATCAATAATCACATCATGTAGGTTTTTTATTAATCAGCTGGTTGGCAATTCATGAGGTGGAATTACTGAATATACGGTCAATTATAGGATTTCATCAACGTTAATTATGAATAATCCATTAGTCCCAATCGCAGCTCTACCGTTACAAAACAGAATAATTACTGTCGATCCCTGATTACAAAAATGTGAATTACGGAAATTTGTATTATTTAGTTTATTTTCTAAATTGTCATTCACGTTTTTTCAACGTCATTGACATTTTAGCGAATATTTAAATTGTCTTTTGTATTTTGTTTCGAGTCATCCGCGCCTATTCTGACATTTTTTTACATTAAAAAAAAATTAAATTTGTCTTTAAAGATACAAAATAAACATCCCCACGGAATACTAAATAATAACAACAAGAAGGCTTCAAATTTCCATTAAAAAATTCAATTTTCCGGAACAATTTTTATTTGATTAAAGCGAATTCCAAAATTTCTCAGATTAAATTAAAAAAAAAAAATAGGAATATTTTTTGGGTAATCCAATTGAAGACAATTAAATTCTCGTGATTAACAACTTAAACTTTTCACCAAGGATTCTCACGTAAGCAATAAATGTCGAGGGATCATGTTAGAAAATTGTCTGGCGCTGTTAAAGATTATCGTGTAACGTCCGATTAGTTTCGCATCTCCTCCACTTGATTCTTCATCCCCTCTTGTGGTTTACCACTGCCGTCGCCAGGGGCTCTCGTTTTCTCTCGCCTATTGCCTCGTGGGGGCACGTGAAATAGATCAAAAAGGTCTTGTGGTTCGGAGAAATACTGGAGAGCTCACTGTAATGTCTGAAGTTGGGCGGAACAAGATGAAAATCACAATATACCGGGGAAATTCCTTTGTACCTCTAGGGGGTTTCTGGTTGCTTTTCAATGGAAAATCTGCGGTGGCGGGGCAATATGATGACAGTGATTTTTATATTCAAAATAATACGCATGAGTATTCAGTGATGAGATGAAAAACATGGGCTGATGGAAAAAAAAAAACCACTTCGGACGAGATGTGAGAAAATATTCTCTTGTCATTTAAAAAAAACCCCGAGACATCTGATGAATAATTCCGCACTCACACTGAGAGAAGAAAAAAGTCCTCCAAGGATGGCTGAGAGATTCTCTTGCTCCGAGAAATTTTTTTAAAGAAGAAGACATTTTTTTTCGTTACAATCCTCTTCGTTACAGATTTTCAAAAAATCGCAACAGAAAAAGTGAAAATTGAAAATTTAAATTGGATAATATTATTGATGGAGAGGAATTTTTTCCGCTGGATGGGTTCAAAGTGAATGGTTCACTCATCAGATACTGCAGATTGAAAAGATTCTATTTTGCCCCCCGCCCCCCCCCCCCCCGCGTATACATGACACGAGATGAAAATATGGGAGGAAAAAAAAAGGATTGAATGGAAGTACTCGTTTTTGGTATACGTTCTCAGACTACCAGGAATTGAACGATTTATCGAAGACCCAGTTTCTGCAGGAATACCCCTTCCAACGTCAGATGGACGAGACTTGGCGGAGAGATCTTGCCACGTTTCACTGGAAATTGAATCACCCCTTCATTCTTCCCTCCTTTCATCTCGACTATTTCTTTCCCCTTCGCAAAACGAAACTTTAATAACACTGAGGAATCAAGATGAAGCCAAGTTGCTGGATCGTTGTTGTCGATGGGTTGGGCTACGTCAGAATCGTCGGGTGTAATCGACTGACGGGCTTGGTATTACGAGAAAAACTCACCCTAGGACAGTGAGGGAAGAAACTATTTTTGACAAGGATTATTTGATGTGAAATTATATTTTCTTGGCAATTTTTTAAATTATTAAATTTAATGATGAATAATTTCATTATTAGTATGAGGATGAAATGCTCTAGTCTCGAGAGAATCTCCCTTACTTTTTTGTCTTGAGCGAATTTCAGAGATTCTCTTGTTTTTACATAATCTCAGAGATTCTCTTGTCTCGAGAGAATCTCACAGATTCTCTAGTCTCGAGAAAATATCCGATATTTTTTTGTCTTCAGAGATTCTCTTGTCTCGAGAGAATCTCACAGATTCTCCAAGCTCGGGAGAACCTCCGAGATTTTCTTGTCTTGAGAGAATCTCCGATATTTTTTTGGCTTGAGCGAATTTCAGAGATTCTCCTGTTTTTACGTAATCTCAGAAATTCTCTTGTCTCGAGAGAATCTCACAGATTCTTTAGTCTCGAGAGAATATCCGATATTTTTTTGTCTTCAGAGATCCTCTTGTCCCGAGAGAATCTCACAGATTCTCCAGGCTCGAGAGAACCTCCGAGATTTTCTTGTCTTAAGAGACTTTCAAAAATTCTCTGATCTCAAGAGATTTCCACCGATTCTCCAGTCTCGAGAGAATCTCAGCGATTGTCTTGCCTCAAGAGAATCTCAACTCGTTGATAACTTTTCTCTCAATGTTCTAGAAAAATCCAAAAAAAATGATGTCTTCCAAATATTTTCGGTTTATTTGCATTCAACTATTAATAGTTAACAAAAATTGTCTCTTCGTCGCAAATTATTTCAGTTGGAGTGGTCAATACTCCCCAAAATTCTTCTCTCAACATGCTCGTCCTCAGAAACCGGTATACATGATGGACTCGAGGAGCATTTACTCCAGGATATTCATCAGTTTATCCAATCCTCTATTTCCTCCGTCTCTCATCTATTTATTCCACGAATGCGAAGGGATGAATGTCCCCTTCGCTTGACATGCTAGACACATCGTCCTAGAATACCAGTTTTCTGTAACTCAACTGTCACTACATTGTTCCTGTTCGTTACAATCCTGAATCTTCTTTGTGTATGGAAAAGCCTGGGGGGAATGGAGGCGAGGGTGGAACGTAAACGTACGTGTGTCACTGCGGCATAGGCGCTCTCTCTGTCAATTTGAGAATATCGCGGAGTGGAGTGGGTGGTTCAATGAAATTCTCTTCGGAAAATTTGAGCTCGCTGGATTTTTCACGTCCCGAATATTGAATTGTATAGTTTGATTGGGGATTAATTGTCAATTGTGGATATTGTTTATAAATTGAGCGTTTGTTTGCAGTAGATACTGATGCCTGAGGATATTTTTATTTACACAGTAAAAAAAAAAAATTGTTTCAAATTTTCCGGAAAAGTCTTTGAGACAAATGGCAAATTTGTCAGTCAAATGGGATGAAAAATTGCATTTTTTACCTGAAATTTAAATAATAATTTCTTAACATTCTACGATTCAGCTCAGCTGCGATCGTTTTCCCTCGGTCAGTCCATTAATTTCTGCGATATAAGAGTTTGAATTGCCCTTTCTCGCGGTGTCTGAAAAACTATTTCATCTATTCTCCACAAAATGCAAATTAATTTGATGAATTTTCATTTCTTTTGCATGTGAAGGAGTGGCATTCACTCCAAACGTGCCAGACCGATTCCCGCTGAGTGGTGGCTTGCCCACCATTGCTAAATTACTTCTGAAGTGTCTTCAGTGAGCATTAAAGCATTGACGTGGTTTAACGAGGCTTTTCTGGCCAGAACTCCTTCCTCTTAAACCTTCGTCAAGTGTCGTTAAGTCCTAGCCAGAGTTTCGTTAAAAAGATCGGCTCTCTCCCTTTAACCGAGTTCTTCCCTTCACCAAATGCTGTTTACAATGATTTTTATTATTTTCATCGACGAATGGATCAATTTAGGGGGATCGTCAAGTCGACAAAGGAGTCATTCTTCATTTTTTTTATTCAGCAGGTATTGAATTCTGTTGAAAAGAACAAAAAAATTGGAGACAATCACTTCAGGAAAATTCCCCAAATTAATAGGTTCGATTTAATTTTTATTCCCATCAATTTTCACTGCATTATTGATCGTAAATTAACAATACTCATGACAAGATTCCCTTGATCAAGATAAAACAATTTTTTTAATAGAAAAAAATTAGTTTTTCTCTCTGAGGTCGTTCATTAGGGATAATTAAAAATAACTTTACATGCGAAAAAAATTTTTTAATTATTCTAAAAATATCGTAACCAATTTCTTCGTAAGAGATTAACAATTCTGTTGAGGTTTCCAGGAGAGAACGATAAATTCAGTCCGTCTTACTCGATAATTTCCATATTTAAAGGGAAATTCCCATTTTTCTTGGGCTTCTTTTTTTTTCCTCAAAACTTTCCTCTAAATTTTCATCTTGTCTGTACCATCAAAGCACCCGAGCACTTCCAACTCACCCGGCCAACGTAAAAAAGGCCAAAACGATGATAAAACCTAAAGGGCTTGATACTTCCGCCATAATCAGCAGTACTTTCTCCCTAAATTACCAAGACTGCATCTGGGAAAATGGCCTCTACCGCTGGCTGATGGGTGGAAAATTTTCTCCAGGTAAAATCTCAGAGGTGCACCACCAAGATACGTGCTAATTCTGTGTATACGCATACACTCGAGTGTACTTAATGTCATCGGCTTGTGTGCCATCTGAGTGGGGGGATATGCGGGTGCAACCGCATGCCTTGCGAAAGTTCACATTCCCTCAGTGGCTTGGTCAACGACTCTCCGGCAAGGCCATCGGGTATTATTTTTGGATGACTCTCCCAGGTCCTACAAACGTCATTATTTGAATTCTCGTGCCGGCCTCACGCCCCCTGGATATTCGCTGCAATTGTTTTGCAGAAAAATTTTTTTTGGAATCAATAGCTCCTCAAGAATTATCAGTACATGTTTGGAAAAAAAAACTAGAGCTCCTTAGGAATATTTTCAGAGAGCGTTCCTAAGAAATGTTGAGGAATAAGTCAGTGGAGGGTACAATAAAAAAATTTAAATAACGGGGGAATAATTGAGAACATGGACCATGTGAAGTGAGAGATGATTGGCATCGGCATTTTTCATTAAATTATTTACCGCGAGTGCTCTATATTCCGGTGTAAAAAAATTGCGGTTTTAGAAGACGTCGGAAATTTTTAAACAATTTACCACAATTTTTCAACCCTAAAAAAATAATTGTGGGAAATTGTTTGACGTACGCAATTTCGAAACCAACATAAACTGAAAATTGTGGAATATTTGGAGAGTTCAGGCAACAATTATCTATTTTCAAGTTGAATATGAGAGTATAAACGACATTAAATTAAATTGAAATTGGCAATATTAACAATTGAACTGAATTGATTGTGGAATTTTCAAGAAATTTCTGACGTCGTTCATAATTTAAAATGAAACATATGAATCACAGCGGACGTCTCCCATTGCCAACCCATCAGAAGCGAGGAAGAATTTCCTGAAAACGACTGTCAAGCCGTAAAGTCGACTTTACCCGACGTCAAAAGTTTTTCCAACTGCCTATCTTTCATTTTTTCCCCCCTCAAGCCCAGCGGAAAAAAATGTCGACCCACGTGATTCGTCATTTTTAACTTTCTTCAAGACGTCTGGATGTACCCACCCCTTGTCCACCCATCCCTCCCTCACTCGACAGACCCGCGAGCAGCGATCCCCCCCCCCCCCCCCCCCCCCCCCCCCCCTCAGTCTTTTCTCCAGAATTCAACGCTCTCGGGATATCCTCGACGGACGCGACCTTCCATTCCTTCCACTGTCCCAGGGCTCATTCTCTCGGTAATCCTCGCCGTTATTCATAGCTGGTGCGCATTACCAAAGTTCCTTAGTAGGATTACCCGGGAGAGTGGTAAACCTGGCGCGAAGAATCGCTGAAAAAGACTTTCGAGGTAAAGTTTTCACGTAACTACAGCATTTCTACTTTCTTATCCTAACGAAAATGTTCAAATGCTTCTTCACTCAGTCTCTTGCAAATGTCTGCTACCATCTCTACTCCCATTGCACCGGTTTCCGTTGTTACCCGAGCGCGAATTATCAGTTCATCTCGACGTGAAATAGTGCTAATAGAGGGAGCATTCTCAGTCGTGGGATTAAATCATCAATTTTCATGAGGAGTTTCATATTGGAGTGAAAAACTTGCGTGAAGTTCCGTTTTTTATTTCAGTTTTTTTATTTGTATATGCTCTGGTGGGAGATGCCGTAATGGGAAAAAATGTGGGGAATGTGTGGTGAGAAATCCGCCCCTAAAATCTCAAGGAATTTTGGTAGTAAAATATCCGAATTTCGGGGAAAAATCGACGAATAATTTTTTAATTGAAAAAAAAATTGTTACAAATTGTTTAATGACCTGAAAAAAAAATT
The DNA here is from genome assembly GCA_030522865.1 of Psyttalia lounsburyi. Classification (NCBI taxonomy): domain Eukaryota; kingdom Metazoa; phylum Arthropoda; class Insecta; order Hymenoptera; family Braconidae; genus Psyttalia; species Psyttalia lounsburyi. The sequence goes on from JAPYZN010002522.1 coordinate 7,242, forward strand.
ACCATTCAACTGGAACAATATTTTAATTTTCTTTTTCTTTCTGTGTTACAGGTACGCATTCCATTCTCCATAAGCTAATGCAGTATTGGTGAGTTGCATGAAAAAATTGTCAATCTTATTCTGAGTAACTTATGGAACAATTTAAGGCAGTGTTAAACCCAATATTCCCCCCAATTTCAAAGTCAAAAATTCACTCAATATTAAATATTCCACGCCGGAAGGTCTTCAAGCGATAGTCGGGTTGGCAAGTTAACCCTCTCAACGATAAAGTCCATGAATTTTGAATTTTTATACCGAATACTCTAGTTAAAATTTCGAAGTAATGCATAGCCAATCAGATTCCTCGACTGGTGGCATAATTTTTTTTTCTTTTCTTTTTTAATACACCTTCAAAGTATAAAGTTTCGCGTACCTCTCCCGAGGCAGTGATTGAACCCTCCAATTTTGATCTCATTTTTCCACCCTCCATCAATACAGAATTCCCAATTACATAGCCGTACAGAGAATACCAACACGAGCACACCCGACTTTACGAGGGATCCCCTTTGTTTTTGGTACACGTCCGTCAGGTACATCGATATCCCCCTCTAATCCAACGCAAAGACACCCCCCATGTTGATGTTTGCGATAGCACATTTTTTTCCCTTTCCATTCTGTTAGACCGTAGTTGACACCCATTGAAAATACAAAACAAAAAAATTCGGGTTAAACAAAGAAAATCGAGTTTTTTCGGTTAATTGACAGAGTTTATCAAAATATCGAGTGAAAATCTGAATTATTGTGATTTCATTTCGTCTCACGTGCAATGGTAGTAATGGACGCGCCGATTACTGCGCTATCTTTCGCTGGCGTCTCTGTACTACAATCGTTATAACTTTCCCTGATGCCTCCTACACACGTCAAATGAAAACTTTTTAAACAAGAAAATTCTTCTCTCAATTGAAAAATTAAGTACTCCGATAATGTGGCTTAATTGAACAACATGAATACATAAAACAGTTTCACGAGTTCATTACTTCTTATTACTTATTATCATTTCTTTTTGGAGTTCCAAATAGTTAACAATGACCGAGTTTTCTGATTTCATGAATTACCTTCCGTTCTTTTGCAAAGGTAGTAATGAAGGTCGTGTTCTTATTTTTTTTACCGCTACAATTATTCATACATTTATTGTGAATAGCGAAATTTCTATTTAGACTCGATTATGAGATACTAAATGGTAAGTTATTGTAGCACGACCTTCATACATTCTAAATATTTATGAATCTGTGGCAGCATAATAAACCCATCGGTTTGAAAATGCTTGAATAAAAAAAAAAACTATTGTCAAAAGTAATGAGCCCAGTGGTCGTTGCGTTCGCCTACTGCGCCACCTGGCGACGGCGTCTGTGTACTCAGGTCCCCATAACCTCACCGGAATTTGCTTACAAATACTAGAATTGGTCAAAACACTAGACAAACAAAGAAACTCTTATTTCGTTTAATTGAAAGATTGAGCACTTCGATAATACCTCCTTGAGTTTTTCCGTATCCAGTTACCTAGAGCGGAATGGACGACCTGAATGCACAATTTTTTTTTATAACGCTGCAGTTTTCTACGGGTAATCGTTATATGCTCTTGATTCGCGATCACGTTCGACCTCCAGACAGCATTCGGTACAGGGAGAGACACAGGAAACTCCCCCCCCCCCCCTCCGGATTACTCGATCCAACTCGAGTTCTGCTTGAAAGTTAGCAACGAAAGAAGGTTGGTAAGGGAAAAAAAAGGAGCTATAATGCCCGTGAGCCATTTTTGCACCGATCGCGCGCCACTTGGACTTCCACGGAGTGGAAGTCTAACGAGTTGAGTTCTAAGAACAGGCCCGAGTCTGCTTGATTTTCTTTTTCCATTCATTTCTTCGTGAAAAATTCACGTGCATACCTGGCCAATGTCTGACCTACTGCATCCTTATTCGGTCGATTGCTGAAGCAATTTTTTTTCCTCGCCCTGCTCGTGACTTTGGACACGATGAAAATTGCCTTTGCGAGGGGCATTGATTGATTTTGGGGAGCTATTATAATTGCATTTGCGCTGGATACAATAACGCGATGGTCCCTAGGGTCACGTGCCTTCATCTCTTATTGCTGAGTTAACAGCTGGTGCCGTTTATTGCGCCCCAATTCGCCGGTGACAATATCGCCAGGAACACTAGTCGAATACGCAAATTCTTACTGAGGTGTGCGCGCGAGGATATTGGGAAAGATGTCTTGGAGGACTGTATTGTTTTGAAGTTGGGAGAGAGTCGGAGAGATTAGGGGAATTTTTTAGCGACTGGTCAGGGAGAAATTGAAATTTTAGAAATATTCCGGTAATGACTATGAGAAAAATTAATGGAGTTCCAAATTTTTAGGCAAAAAGTAGGAAATTATGTGAATATTTTAAAATTATTATGATTTAAAAAAATTCCAGGGGAAAAAAAAAAAATTCCCAGGGGGGGCCCTTTCCATTCTGGCGATTTTGACCAAAGTCGGCACTCTTTTGACGATATCTCAAAAACTATTGATCCTATCGCCTCGAGGTTTATTTCATTCGAAAGCTGAGCTCATTTCCTATCGATATAGGGTATTTGAAAATTTTTAAACTGATTTTTCGAACCGTTTTTACAGTTTTTCTGAAATTCATAACACTACCATAAAAGGGGCGAAAAAATCATTTTGAAATTTTTCTCATACCCTATATCGATGGGAAATGAGCTCAGCTTTCGAATGAGACCAACCTCAGGGCGATAGGACGAATAGTTTTTGAGATATCGCCGAAAATGTGATCAGCCAGCCGAAAATCGCGGAAATCGGAGGGCTCCAGCAGTGAAAAAATCGAAAATTCAAAAAATCGCTAAAAATGAAATGTGAGAGGCTATATCGATCGGAAATTTCCCCAGCTTTCCGAATCCGTTCGAATTTTGGAGCTACGCCTGATAGTTTTCAAGATATCGGCAGTTTTCTGACAAAAATTTAAAAAAAGCGCCCTAAAAGTCGCTAAATCGCTAAGACAGCAACACCACAATAATACCACAGCAATATAACATCACAATAATACATATCTATAGAAACTTCTTCAAAAAATCAAAATTGCTAAAAAGACATGGATAGTAGTTACTTAGTAATCGCGTCCAGCTACTGCGCCACCTGGTGGTGGCGTCTCTGTACCCTTGCCCTCATAACCTCTCAAGACCAACGACAATTAAAATTTCTGTTTCACTATTACAATAATCTGAAGCAGACAATTGGCCTAAACTTCTCGTTCATGAGACCAGATCATACTTCAATGTACATCTTCGTCGTGATGTTGGCTTCCCCCGTTATCTTCCGCCGTTTATCACACCACTTGGCTTTCTAGGTCATCTGACCTTCGACCCATAGGGATCCTTGAAACCCGAGTAGAAACCAGTAACAATACTTGCTGAAACGAAAGACCTCAATATCTAGATCCTGCTTGTTCCGACAATAACGATGATAACTGGTACTCGTAAATTGTCCAAGTGGAATTTCTGATAGCCAGTTGTCCAATATATTCACGTTCGCTATTTCACTGTTACCCAGGATGATTGGCATGAAGATGTCGCTCCTATAACGCGAGTACGTAATCCGGCTAGTAATTACGGGCGAGTGGTATGCAGTGCGCGAGTAGCATGATGCATTTGTGCTTGTTTCCGCGATTAGCCGGGGCTACGCAATTCCACGGCTTGACATACGTGGTGTAGGGGTACATGTGGAGTCTTGTCGGGTGAAACGTACCGGTAGCTTGTCGGTGGAGTCAATCACGTTGCTCACTGTGGATGGAGGTAGAGTCAGATAATAAAATACTTGGCTGAATTCGCTGAATTTGGAGGACTGGTAAATAATTGTAAACCCATCAAAATCACGTGGAGGATCTATCAAAATTGAAATGATCACGGAATTAAGGATCAAAGGAGGTTAGAGGATGGATGAGGAACCGATGTCTAGTCGAACCGAGTGATCCCCAACCACATCTGACCAGTCGAGCTCATTCTCATAGTCTAAGATTAAGACTTAGACTCATCTTAGGATTCTTAGATTCATAGTATTTTGATACTGAGCTTTTTCGTCTGTCTAAAGACACGTTAGCGGACAGTTTAATAATTATATAAAAAATTATGAATTGGGTGAATCTAATTTTGATGGTTGATAATGGGATTCATGAACTTAATTAATTCTGCAATCTGGATTCTTTCCGTCGTAATAAATGTGGAGGATTGAGTTTTACCCGAGTACAACTGTTATAGAATCGCCAATATTCCATGGCTGCACTCCCGGAATATGGAGAGTGGAAATCATTCGCATTCATCACTCTTATTATTACAGTGGATTGTGTAAGAGACGAACGGACTTGCTTCAATTTCAGTGCTAATCAATAATGGGGAGTATTGAATAATAGTTCGATGATCCCACTGGGACACTACCGTGATACTGTAAATTATGGATTCACATCTGTATATAATTCCGGAATTTGACTGGCTGATAACTTTTCAAACAACCGGGGTTATTCAACGCTGCAGTGAAGTTTTCCATGAATATTACACTGAATTAATAATTCAACAAAGCAATCTCGATGGTGATAGTTCACACGTGCAGCATAAAAATTGAGGATTTTACCATGAATAATAATTGCAGACGATATTTGCATTGCGATTAATTCTCTAGAGGAAGATTTTCTGACGATCGGGAGTCGAACCTTTTACTGCTTTCCAATCGATGAAGTGCGATCTTTTCCTCTCCTACGGATATTTATTGGCCTGGAGAACTGAATTTTTTTTTATTTGGCTTTGGGTGGTGAACATTGACAACATACGACACGTGAAAGACGCGTAAAAGATCGTTTTTATCACGCTGTGTCCGAAAAGTACCTTTTCTGCCTACAGAGACCGAAAGTGAGCATTCTAACCCCGCTTCGCTTGGTTAAAACTCCTTTTGTCCATTTTGTCAGAAAAAGCGTATTCAAGCCTCGGGAGGTATTCCGTTGAGGGTAATCTCTACGTGCTTATAACCCTCTCGTCTGCCACTCGGATCGTAATTTTTCTGCCTACATGGACCGAAAGTGAGCGTTCGTAACCGAGCGAAGCGAGTCCATTCGTCCATTTTGGCAGAAAAATTGTATTCAACCCTCGGAAGGAAAATCAGACAAGCATTCCTCACGTGCCTCGCCAGCGGCTCGGGCCGTAATTTTGCACGTGAGGACTACTACTTTTCCTCCCTAGGTCACAAAAATAATATTCCGACACATAAAGATAAAAAATTTTGTTCGTAACACGCGCAAAAAATGTTTTTTTAGCTCGTGAGTTTATAAATAACCCTTTCACTCTCCAAAAACTACTTTTTTCCACTTGTCCCGAAATATACTATTTCATCACGCTGTGTCGGAAAAGTAACTTTTAAACTTTTTTTTTTCTCCGCTTCGCGTCGAGTGACTGAAAAGTGCTTTTTCGACATATTAAGATGAAAAATATTGTTCGTAACACGTGAAAAAAGTAGTTTTTGACTCGTGGGATTATATCACCTCTTATAAACCTCCCACTCGCCAAAAACCATTTTTTTTCATTTGTTACGAAATATATTATTTCCGCTTCATGTGATTAAAAGTAGTTTTTGCGATGCACTAGATCAATTTTTTAATATTCCCCTCATCGTTTACTCTCTCATTAAAAATACATAAAACTCCCATAAAAATCCCATAAACCTCAAAATAACCTATTTCATCCACGCGTGAAAAATTACTTTTTAAAGTGCGGTAGATAAAATCTTTGATATTACTCCCATAGTTCGTACCCTAATTTCCCTCAAGATGTACCACCCAAAGCTCTCAACTTCCAGCCACAAGAAATTCCATTCTTTTCGCGTAGTCTACAACGTCAACTGCAATGACGTCGAAGGAAAGCCACATCAAAGCGCAAAACCACCAACCCCTTCTCAACTGGGGGTGTCGAGGCCTCGCCAACGTCGACAGCGGCCACCTGAATGAGAGTCGTTGCCGAGTAAAACAACTCACTGTGCTGATGGCAGAGGGGAAGAGGGGTGGAGGGAGGGAGGTAGGGGGGGGGGGGGCGCAGAGTCCTCTTACACGAATGGAGGTTGACCATAAATCAACTCCCTATCGGGCTACGACTTTTTTCTCCACTGCACTTCTCATCGCGGTCCTTGACTCGGACCCAAATACCCCATACTTGACAATCTCACAATCTTTCTACCACCCCCTTGGGCTTACCACCCCCCTCGTCGCACTCCCTTTCTTAACGATCCTGCCCATTTTCAGTGAAAAATTGCAAGACGTACTGAACAAGTCCGTCAGATTAGTCCATTGTCGAGATGATTGAAGTGAAAAATAATGAACTGAATAATGTCGAGATTCCGCATTGAGAGGAAATAATTACTTCGGTGTGACAATGATATACCGCACGTGAGGAATATTTTATCGGAAATTGGATTCAATTGAAATCTCATTTTTTACGTACGAGCAATGGAAGAATTGATTCAATTTTAAGTTGTGGATTTTTTTTTTCTATTTTTTTTAGTTGCTATTTTCTTCATGGGGGCTGTTTATGAATTCATGGTGGTTCCTATCCTTCGGGATTATTTATAGTTCAATTATTTAGAGAGTTTCTGAAAAATCCGTAGCTTTTCAAAAATCGTTTCTTCGACGATCAGTCGAAAAAACAATTTTTGAATGAAATGTACGGGAATAATTCTCCCAGATTGTCAATTACGGGAAAGATTTGGTAATGGATACAAATATCTGTTGACACAGATGCTAAAAAGGAATTCGGTGGACATTTATTTATACAAAATTCAATTGACTTTTCTCGGAGAATTTAACGATTAATTAATGAATTCGGTGAATTGACGGAATTTAAATGTCACTCAACTGTCAAAATTGCGAGATTTTGTCATTGTGGGGCGTCTGAAATACCTGCGACGGACGGAATTTACTTCAGTTCATTCTAACCCGTGAAAATGACATTCTCCTGGGAGGAAGGATAAAAAAAAGACGGAGTGATAAGATGAAATCACGTCTTTTAATGCCCCAAGCGTGAGACGCTGAAGGTAGAATGAGGATGCGAATGAGTTCGGTGGGATTTCAATTCGTCGAAGTAGAATTTATGTATCAATTATGGAGACTTGGAGATCGAACGGCCCGTGAATTTCTGTAAAACCGATTTATCGGCCTTCGACGGGGACTCAATACGTGGCAACTGCCGTTTTCACTGGGCGAAAGAATTCCACTTAATTTTATTTTTCTTGTGTTCCAAACAATTGGCGAAGTGAGACGCGTTTTGTCGGAAATTAATTGGATATAAAACGAAATAAGACGGCTTAATTTGACGATTGTTCACTCACACGGAAATCAATTTTCAATAATAATTGCGGAAGTCAGAGTTCGTTCGGCGAATACGGAATGGTCTCGAAAATGTTTAGCGACGAGAGTAATTTTTCAGGTGATTAAAATAAAAATTACGGAACTTCCTGGAAAAGTTTTATTGAAGATTTCTCAGCGTACACTGAGTGAAAAATTGAGTAATAATTACAGAAGAGTCCGGATAAATTATGTTTGGAAATGCAACTGGTGAGCGATAGACAATTCAATTGGTATTGAAGTTTATGTCCTTCCAGGACTCTCTCCTCACTTTTTCCTCATACCACTCGGGGATTACTGAATTTCCCGTAAAATTAATTCATCTTCCTCTTTCACCACTTCATTGTTTGCTCGGCAAAATGAGCACATTTGTTTATTCAATAATTCACGACTAATTATCAAGAGTCAACAGTCAGGGAAAATTACAAGATCAACAAACTAAAGTTGAGTATGATTACCCGGTGCATCTACTTCCACTTCCCCGCAAGTTCAAATTTTGGACGATGCGCGGCTTATCGTATGAATGTTTCCAAAGTGGCGTGCGCAGAAGAATGTCCATGGGGAGGAATTTTTTTTTACTAAAAATTACGTCTGCGTTTTTTAATCGTGAAGTCTTTTTGAAGTCAAGGAAAAATTACCGAACCGCGTCGTTAAATTCAGTAGCCGTAATAAAAATTATGCACACGTCCGGACAATTTTTAGTCAGGATTGAACGTACCTCATTTTTTCAGTCTTAAAACTCTTGGAAACCCCCGTTAACGAACGATTACCAGTCAAATTTCCCTGGAAACTTGAATTACACCGAAGAAAGCGTTACTTACGCTCAAGTTTTTCTGTGTACGCTGAGTGAATCGCTCTTGTACGTTTCACTCGGAGTGTTTCGTTCTTATCTATAGTGTTGCATCAAAGGTTTTTTGTCGTAAAGCACACTAGGCTGGGAAAATTTCCCTCCTCACATCCTCGAAACAGTGCTTTTATATGAGTTGAGCAGCCGTGGAACAGACGACGCGAAACTTCCTTCATTTCCGTCGTAAATTTTCAAGTTCCCCATTTAGAACTCCTCACCCCCCTTCCTCTACTATCCTCCCATCAGTACCCAGACCACCTCGTCTCATTGTCCCCTCACATCCACTGTACATATTTTCGCGAAAGCTCGTTACATAAATAATAATTTCGATTTTCTAAAATTTTATCTCACGAACAAAAAATCCATCTCACGATTTACTCAATTTATTTAATTAATTGTCGAGAGTTTGGTTTGGTAATGAGAATACTCTGGGTGTTTTTACTTCATTAATTGTTTAATCATTTAAAATATTTGAAGTCAATTAGACAATTTGCACTAAATTAATTTTGCGTCGATTTTAAATTGGCCACAATTCAACAATTTACATAGTAATTTTAGGCAGCTGATACGATACTTGAGAAAATGAATAAAGATCTGGTTTTAAAATGTAAAAAACAGGAATAATGGACTCCCTCGATAATATTCTCTGAGAACAATACTAGATATTTTCTCTGTAGTAAATACATCTTACAAAGTGCGGAACACTTACAATGGAGGTTATAGCGCCAGCTAAATTTCATTATTCCCCGAACTATCCCAATGATTAAACTTGAAATTATATTTGGTTCACAGGGGTACACCTAGAACTTTCAAGAAATCGAGTTAACGCGAAATTCCCCAGAAACTCGCACTTTAGAATGTCATCGTGTTTCGGGATAGTTAGTGGGAGGGTCTACGTGATCTATTTAAATTTCCGCGGATACTGTGACCATCGATTCGCCTCATTTTTATACGGAAGTAGAATAGCCACTGCGTTATTAAAATTATCATCTTCACATTAAAAACTAAATAATCGATGGACTAATTTTTTTTTTAATTTTTGTTCGATCATTCCCGGAAAATTATTGGGAAAAGATAGAAACATTTTTCTATTTTCTTTGGCTCCTGAATATTACTAGTTCTCCCGATATTTTTCTCTGATATTATTTATTTAATTATTTCTCTAGTTGACAAAAATGAATTTCTCTTAAATATTATTTTGAACAATTGATTCTCCGGATGAATTTTCGCTTGACAGAATAATTGTCTGGATAATTCTGGTGGTGATTTTATTTTTTATGAAGTACTTGGATAAATGCGATTTTCATAAATAATTCATTAAGTTATTTACCACATTTTTTACTGAGGGGTAAACAAATTTTACAGACCGGTTGAATAATTTTTATCGTACCCCTCGGTAACTAAACAATTTTTTTCGACGCGATGCTGTAATTTCTGCAGAATTTTTCTCTCCGCGCAAAAAATAATTAATCCCATATTGTACTTTCACCTCTCCCGCTCCGTATTCTCTCCATCAGTTCCCTCTCCCCCAGACAGTTTCTCATCGACAAGCTAATCAAACTAATCCGTGAGCTATCCACCACCGGCTCCTCCTCGCATCGCCCGAGGACGTGTCATCAGATTATGAAGCACACAACCCGCCGTTAGCCGCTTTTACTGTACCCCACTTTCCGGCCTCTTCGACGTGACACATTGCGGTTTTCAATAGTCTACCCTCTGTGTGATGTACCACGACACGGCCTATCGTGCCTCAACAGGATCATCAAGTACCCCACCCGAATAATACCCTCCGCCTCTTGCCGCCCCCCCCCCCCTTTTCAAACGCTGGATGCTCTGACGTGACGTCACGCTCCAAGTATTCCACCAGTATATCCACGTGATGCACTTTCGTAACGCCATTGTACAAATATCTCCGGCATTGTCGCATCATTAACTTCGTTGCTGAATGTTCGGCGAACCGTTTGAAGGCCGTCATCCATTCCCTGAAAATAAACTCACCGGTCCTGTGCCGGTTTACGTAAACCATTTCACATCAGTTGGACACGCTTGTCTGGAGAATAACTTTATACCGGAATTCTTGAGGAGCAATCGAAACGGGGGATTTTTATTATCATCGGGAGAGAGTGTGACTGGCGAAATTACATTTTTATTCTCTGATGCTGAGAGAAAAGTAGGGTTAGCAAAAAGTTTTATCTGGTATTACAGAATATTTAATTGGTAATTTTTTTTTAGTGTAAAACTTCTTTGAATATAGTTGTTTTGTTTGCAGACTGCGGAAAAGAAGGTTTTCCGACGAGTGGAGATGAGTTTATGAGAGATTCTCTCGAGACGAGGGAATCTCTCATGGATTTATGTACTTTTGTTGATTGAGAGAATCCCTAAATAAATAGATTATAAATCCCTGATCTACTGGCTCATCATCTCCAACTAAAAAAATCGAAACAAGAGAATCTCATCCTGTCGAAGTACTTTCTACTCTCCCCCGAGACGAGAGAATCTCTCATAAATTAATTTACACTTCTTGATTGAGAGAATCCC
>JAPYZN010002523.1:0-11655 GCA_030522865.1 Psyttalia lounsburyi
GGGGGTTTCTCCTGGTCATGAAACGTCGACATTTCACAAAATTAGCGATTTTCATTTTTGGGGTGAAACCAATAACTTCCTATCGGGAAGTTAAAAAATTGTAATTGAAGATTTCTAACAAAAATATCTTTCAAAATTATAATAATTTCTCTCACAAAATCCTTTCTGAACGGCCCAAAAGAATACCCAAGTACAGAAAAATTTTATTATGCCATTGTTTATAGAGCGAGCAATCTTAATTGTTGAAATTACAATTTTTCCTCTCCGTGGTTATACCAAAATAATAGATGCCGCCGCTGGGATTGGTAACGCTGTAATATTCAGCCTCGCCCCGGCTGGAATTGCGACCCCGACGCTCACCACATACACAGTCAACTCTTCAGGTACATTCAGCCAAGTGCTTGCGTCAACTGTGACACTTGTATCCAAAAAATTTATCAGAAGAACTACCGGCGAGACGTCCGGCAGTCGTCTCACAACTCCAAGCACATTATTCTCCATCAAGATGACCTCAGTTGTGCCATTCGTCATCACCATTGACTTCTTCAAGGCAGCCAGCTTCTTGAAAACAGCGTAGTGTGATGTGGTGGTCATCTTCTGTCTCTGAAGATTTAAAATTTGATAATTTGGATTGACAGGCAGCCAAGTTCTATTGTTCGTCGAGAATCCCGCACTGGTGGTATTGTCCCATTGATACGGGGTCCTCTCTGGGTCACGTGAATACTGGGAATATTTATCAGGACCGGCGTTACAACCAGCTGGATCGACCGTTTGATTCCACGTTAATGAGGTATCCTCCATACCAATTTCATCACCATTGTAAATGATTCCCACTCCCGGTAGAACTGCCGCAAGCATGGAAAGCTGATCGGCCCTTTTTGATCCGAATCGGGATGCTGCACGATGATTATCGTGATTTCCAACAACCCAATTAGCTGTGTAACTACCGCGAGGCATATTGGACAACCAGCGATCGATATTCCTTTTAAAGTCTGTATTCTTTGATGCACTAGTTAAATTGGTTATAAACATAAAATTCATTGGTATCCCACCGGATTCGTAATACTTCATCGCTAATGGTATGGTTGTGTAAGCCTCTGTCAGCAGGACCTTCTTGCCACCCCCAAGAGCGTCGACCGATTTTCTCCACGACTTCAGGACTTCGTAGACTTCTGGCAGATCACGGGTGTAAATATGCTGGAGATTACCTGAATCTCCGGGCGGTAATCCTGTATTCGGTATCACGGGCTCATCTCGAAGTTGCTCGTCTTCGAAGAGAAGAGCTATAGCATCAATTCGGAAACCATCAGCTCCACGTGCAATCCAAAAGGCAAGAACGCTTTCCATCTCCGTCCTCAGGGCAGCACTTCTGTAATTGAGATCGGGTTGTCCAATGGCAAACTGATGGAGGTAGTACTGACGTCTTTGGGCATTCCACTCCCAGGCGGAGCCCTGGAAGCCACTCAGCCAGTTGTTGGGCGGCTGTCTGGTGCCGTTGATAATTTTGCCGTCATTCCAGACGTAATATTCATCATAAGGCTTGATCCTCTGTACGCTTTTTTGGAACCAAGGATGCTTGTCTGAACTGTGATTCGGCACGAAATCTAGAACTACCTTTAAGCCGAGTGACTTTGCCTTTACCGTGAGACTCTCGAAATCATTCAGCGTTCCGAATATGGGATCAATATCAGTAAAGTTTGCTATGTCGTAACCAAAATCCACCATAGGACTCACGAAAATTGGAGATAACCAAGCGGTGCTTACACCGATATCAGCTAAGTGCTCCAATTTACTGGTTATACCGTTCAGATCTCCAATACCATCACCATTGCTGTCCTTGAAACTTCTTGGATAAATTTGATAGATAAATGTATCTTTCCACCAGTCTCCAGACACATCAGTAGCGAGAGAATTGCCGAGTACTCCGAAGAGGAACAATAACAACTTTGATTCACGTAACATTGTTATCTACTATGATGTCTTCTGGAGATCGCTGCCTTATATGTCGAGTTGGGGGAAAAATAGATATGGATATTTGCACGTACTCTAGTCGCTTGGTCGGTTATCAGGATATGAGATGAGTAATTCCTCGTCCATGGCAATAAAGAAAGACTACGTGAGACGGAAGAAGCGACATCGGTGAGGGATAGACATGTATTGAATTGAAGATAAACCGAATTGTTTACTCATATGCAAAGTACATTACAATCATCGCTAGGCGAAAACGCTAATATTTAATTTTTTGCATTAAACTTTGAGGAGTCAATGGAGGATAACAGAAGCAGCTCCGGGTAGAGTTAGCTTCGCTGTTTTCAGTTCAGCGTCGTTAGGAATTTTCGAGCCAACACTGGCTGCATAAACCCTCATGGTCTCGGGAATGTTCAGCCAGGCAGCGGCATCAACAGTCACTGGAGTATTCAAGAAGTTGATGAGTAGCACCACTGGCGATGACCTCGGAAGTCTGCGGACAACCGATAAAACATTCTCCGTGACGAGAATGACTTCCGAGGATCCCGTCCTGATGACTGGGTTCTTCTTAGCAGCGACAAGTTTCTTGAAGACCGAGTAATGAGAGGTTGGGTCGGCTTTCTCAGCTTCGAGATTTAATGTTTTATAGTTGGGGTTGACAGGTAACCAAGTTGTGGTGGAGGTGGAGAAGCCAGCGCTCGTTGAGTTGTCCCACTGGAAAGGTGTTCTTTCAGGATCACGAGTGACTAGTTCGTAACGGTCACGACCGGCACTGCAGCCTTGGGTATCGACAGTGTCCTCCCAGGATATTGGAGTGTCCTCCATACCAATTTCATCTCCATTGTAGAGGACACCAATGCCTGGCAGGATGGATGCCAGCATTCCGATTTGATCAGACCGTTGAATGCCAAATCTAGTTGAGGTACGTCTATTGTCGTGATTGTCCACCACCCAATTGGCTACGTAATCACCTTCCGGCATGTGATTCGTCCATTCATCGATACTGCGCTTGAAGTCCAGAGCTTTCGACTGATTATTCAAACCAACCACGAACATGAAGTTGAAGGGCACATTCGAACCATATTCGTAGTATTTCGTTTGCAACGGCAAACTAGTATAGACCTCTGTCAAGAGAATTTTCTTCGGTCCCCCCTGGGCGTCCAGAAGATCCCTCCAGCCCTGCAGCAAATCATACGTCTCCTGCAGATCTTTTGTGTAAGTGGTAGCGAGTCTGTTGGGATCATCGCTTGGCAAAGCATCGTTCACCACTGGATTATCTCGGAACTTCGCGTCTTCGTAGACGTAGGCCAACGAGTCAATTCGGAAGCCATCGATGCCACGCGCTACCCAAAACAGCATAGCGTCTTCCATTTCTTTTCGAAGTGCCGCACTGCGGAAGTTAAGATCTGGCTGGCCTATAGCGAATTGATGGAGGTAATACTGCTGGCGATGTTCATTCCATTCCCAAGCAGATCCCAGAAAGATACTCAGCCAGTTATTTGGTGGTTGTCTTGTTCCATTAACGATTCTAGCATCTTTCCAGATGTAGTACTCGTCGTAGGGCTTGATGCCTTGAATACTCTTGGCAAACCACGGATGCTTGTCTGAACTGTGATTCGGGACCCAATCGAGGATGACTTTGATGTTGCGAGAGTGAGCCTCAGCTGTCAGTTTAGTCAGATCATCAAGATTTCCATAAATCGGATCTATGTCCGTAAAGTTTGCGATGTCGTAGCCGAAGTCTACCATGGGACTCGTGAAGATTGGTGACAGCCATAGTCCACTAACACCCAAATCCTCCAGATGAGCCAGCTTTGATGTGATACCCTTCAAGTCACCAATTCCATCACCATTGCTGTCCTTCCAGCTTCGTGGGTAGATTTGGTAGATGAACGAGTCCCTCCACCACTCCTCAGCAGCACCAGACGGGGGAGAGGGAGGTTGTGGAGCACTAAGTGCTCCGATAATTACACCCGCTAGAACCAATTCCCGTAACATGATGGAGACGTCTGGAAGTATCGGAGATATTGGATTCCTTATATATCCGAATGGAACAACAGCGCAGTATGTTCAACAATGCAGGAATCAACCAAATGGTGTAGAAATAATATGTGATGATTGTTTTCATTTTCAAAGAAGCTAATGACTCGAAAACACGCCAATTAAATTGCGTCTCTCTCCTTTTGTCGTGCAGATACTAAATACTTCATTGTTCTTGCAAGGGAACAGATGCAGCGGCGTTCATTATTCAGGAAAATGACGGTAGAGGAGAGGAATGTTTTCGTTTATTCATTACGATCCGCAGACATTTCACAATGTGCACAGAATTTGCATAAGAATCACGGAGACAGCTGGTGTCAGGACAAGCGACGGAGTATTGATCGTCATCCCTTTCGGGGCTCGAGGGTTAGAACTTGAAATGTAAAGCGTTATTTTGATTAGTATTTCCACAATGTAGAGAGAATTGAATTTTTTTCATTACAAAAATTCATGAGAATTTCAATTTCTCATTACACAGAAAAATTGCGGACATGGAAAGCAAGGAAGAAAATAATTTCGTTAATTTATTACAATTATCAGACATCTCTTGCTGTTCATGAAATTTACATTAGAATCATGGAGAGAGCTGGTATTAGATTAAGCTCTGTGGTATTGATGGTGGTTCCTTCTGGGTAGGAAGCCGGGGAACTTGTAACGTAAACTTTCATTTGAGTTGGTATATTTAAAAAACGAGAAGCGTCAAACGTCACCGATTGATCTTTGAAATTAATTACAAGTACAACAGGCCGAGAACCAGGAGATCGTCTCACTATTGCAAAAATCCAGTCTACTATGGAGATAACCTGGACGGATCCGTCTTTGATGACAGGCATTTTTTTCAAATTGACAAGTTTCTTGAATATCGAATAATGCGAGCGCGGATTGGATTTTTGTGCGTCTAAATTGAGGATGTGATAATTTAAATTCACTCGCAGCCAAGTAGTTTTATTAGTTGAGAAGCCGGCGCTAGTCGAATTATCCCATTGGAAGGGTGTCCTCGCTGGATCCCTCGACGTGACATTATAACCATTCGGTCCCGCGTTGCATCCAATCGGGTCAACAGTTTCATTATACGATAGCCACGTGTTCTCCATCCCAATTTCATCACCATAATATACCACACCGACACCTGGGAGGACTGCTGCTACCATTGTTAATTGATCGGCTCTTCTTTTACCGAATCGTCCGCTCACTCGGTTATTATCATGATTATCTACCACCCAATTCGAACTGTAATTTCCCAGGGGCATAAGGGCCAGCCATTTTTCAATTCCTTTTTTGAAATCTGTGGGAGTCGAGCGGTTGTTGAAACCCGTGACGAACATGAAATTGAAGGCTATATCTGCCCCGTACTCGTAGTACTTCATTGACCGGTTGAGTTCTTCCAGAGTCGTATATGATTCAGTCAATATGATCTTTTTGGATCCAGCCATGGCATCCAAGTGTTTCCGCCAACTTTTCAATAATTCGTACGTTTCGTTCTGATTACGGGTGTAGATGTGATCAAGAGTGTCAGAATGGTTGGCAGGGAGTCCAGTGTTTGGCTTGACGGGTTCATCCAGAAACCTGGCATCCTCGAAGGCATGATTGATAGCGTCCACACGAAATCCATCGACTCCTCGCTTTGTCCAGAATGTCAAGACGTCCTTCATCTCCTGATTCAATTCGGTACTACGAAAATTGAGATCCGGCTGGAAGAAGCTGAACTGGTGGAGGTAATATTGCTGACGTAGCTCGTTCCATGTCCAGGCAGGACCTCTGGTGACGCTCAACCAATTGTTCGGCGGACGTCTTGTGCCATTGACAAAGGTTGCGTTTCTCCATACGTAATAATTATCATATGGGGCGATTTTTTGGATACTCTTTTGGAACCAGGGATGCTTGTCTGAACTGTGATTGGGTACAAAATCAAGGATTACTTTCAGATTCAATGCCTTGGCCTTGGTGATAAGATTTGTGAAGTCGTTAAGGGTTCCGAATATTGGATCGATATCCGTAAAGTTGGAGATGTCGTATCCAAAATCGGCCATGGGGCTACGGAAGAACGGGGATATCCAAAACGCACTCACGTTCAAATCCACCAAATGCTCCAGTTTACTTGTTATACCGTTGATGTCACCCACTCCATCACCATCACTGTCCTTGAAGCTTCTCGGGTAGACTTGATAAATAAATGAATCCCTCCACCACTCCTCAGATGGAGCCGATGATGCTGCCAGGAATAATCCCAATAGCAACGGAATTCTCAACATTGTGGGAGCCTTTCCTTCAAAAGTAAACTTGATACTGCTCGTCGTGTAAGCAGTAAGCAACGAACCACTGCAGCAAAAAATATAATCAAGGACAAACAACTCACCACTACAATCTGATAAAACTTCTTATCTCGGGGAAAAAATATCGAGAAAAAGAATGGCATGACGTGATGTTTGTTCTACTGTATTTGGAAGGCTGGATAAGCATTTTGTTTGGAAAATTAAGACAAAGAAGAGTAACTAACGATTGCGACATAATAAATTTTATTCAACAAAATGACAAATATTGAATTTCAGGAGAAGATGTTTTAACATTATGAAATACTAATCTCGTCAACCCATGAGGATCACAGCAGCACCACTTGGCAGCAGGATCTCCGTTGTATCCATCACCACTCCCGATGGAATTCCTGATCCCACGCTCGTAGCGTAAACTGTCAACTCCTCTGGAATATTCATCCACGTCTTGGCGTCGACGACAAGCGGATAGCCTTCGAAATTCATCAATAGAACAACCGGTGGAGCGTCTGCTGATTTTCTTATCACACCCATGACTTCGTAACCAACAAGGATCACCTCTACTTCACCACTATCCATGATGGGCATTTTCTTGAGAGCAACGAGCTTCTTGAAGAGCGAGTAATGCGAGGTAGGATCCACCTTCTGGGCCGCCAAGTTTAGGGTCTTATAGTTGGGATGCACTGGCAGCCACGTCTTGTTGGTGGTGGAGAATCCGGCGCTGGTGGTATTGTCCCACTGGAATGGTGTCCTCTCAGGGTCCCTGGACTTCAGCCGATATCTGTTCGGTCCGGCATTGCATCCCGCAGGATCAACGGTCTCCTTGAAAGTCAGATTGTGATCCTCCATGCCGATCTCATCGCCGTAGTAGATGACCCCCGTTCCAGGTAAGATAGCAGTTAGCATCAGCATTCCGTCCGCTCGATTGCGGCCATATCGAGTGACCACCCTGTGCTGATCGTGATTACCCACGATCCAGTTTGGTGAGTGGGCTTTTGGTACGTTGTTGATCCAAGCGTCGATGTTTCGTTTGAAGTCCCTCGTCGTGGATCTGTTGTTAAGTGGCGTCATTAACATAAAGTTCATGGGAATGTTCGAGCCAGCGTCGTAGTACTCCATCGTCAACGGGAAGCTTGTGTAAGCTTCTGTCAACAAAATCTTCGCTTCCTTATCCTTCTTGCTGTGGGTATCTAAGACCTTTCGCCAGGTCTTCAGCAGCGTGTAAGTTTCGTCTTGGTCCTTGGTGTATATGTGCTCTAACGTGTCATAATCATCAGCAGGCAGATCAGGCCTCCACAGCTGCGGCTCGTCGAGATACTCAATGTCTTCAAATAGGTAATTGATGGCATCGATGCGGAAACCATCAACTCCGTGGTCTAACCAGAAAGTCAAAGCAGCTTCCATCTCCGTATTTACCGCAGGATTGTGGTAATTCAAATCAGGCTGGCCGACTGTGAATTGGTGGAGGTAATACTGACCTCTCTCAGCATTGAATTTCCAAGCGGAACCACCGAAAACACTCAGCCAATTATTCGGTGGGTAAGTCGTGCCATTTACCAACTTTCCTTCCATCCAAACGTAATAGTCGTCGTAGGGCTTAATTTTCTTCACACTATTCACGAACCAGGGATGCTTGTCCGACGTATGATTGGGAACAAAATCGAGGATTACCTTCAGGCCTAGTGCCTTAGCTTTAGCTGTAAGATTTCCAAAGTCCCCTATTGTGCCAAATGTCGGGTCGACATCCGTAAAGTTCGATACGTCGTATCCAAAATCTGCCATTGGGCTCACGTAGATTGGCGATATCCATATTGCACTCACGTTCAGGTCAACAAAGTGCTCCAGCTTACTTGTGATTCCCTTCAGGTCACCCACACCGTCCCCATCGCTGTCCATGAAACTACGTGGGTAGATTTGGTAGATGAATGCATCCTTCCACCATTCTTTAGTCTTGCTTGCGCCAGCAGACTGCTGGACAAAGACGACTAACAATAATAGTGACAACACACGTAATGACATCTTAGATGTACTGTGGATTGGGACTGTTGTTGCATTCCTTATATCGGAGTGCCAGGGCCAAGTTATAATGTTGGACATGGCCAACTAAACTCGTAAACAAGTCAAGTGGATGAGAGTTAGAGTGTATTGATAATTCATTGCTGAAGATAACGTGAATGAATTCTAAGAAGATTCTCACTCTCACGATCAATTGATTGAAGTACCCTTGATTTCAAGTTATCGCCAATTCCATTGCTTTTGTCTATTGTTTTTTTTTTATTTCCTTCGCTGTCCTCAAACTCTAGGACAATCAATACCATTTCAGTGCTGTCGTTTTATATTTTATTCTCGCTGTTGCTCAGTTCACCGTATACGACACGCTCAGCAAATATCCCTTCATTTTCCAATGGCCATAAAAACAAAAGTTCACTCCGAGGAAAATCACAGTTCGTGTTGGGAAGTGGAGGATAGGAGCTCTTTGTAAATCCGTTTTCCTGGTGAAACTCTCGTCAAAGAAAATTCCTAGGAAAGTTGGTAAATCAGGGAGAATGCGAGAGATGTTGGTGACTCTTTGATGCAAAATCGTGAGCGTCGGCTACGTAACTCGCCGAGTTCAGAAACTACTAACAAGAGCTAGCAACGCATTTGCGAATGAGTTTCAACTAACCGCACGTAATTTGTCTCTGGGTTATGAGTTTGGAAACACTGGGTATGTTAGGGGTGTCGCGTGCTTGTTGCTGGTTCATGCGCACCATACCTCTTTGAGCCATATCGTTGTTGCCTAATTATGCGGGTGGAGCGACGATTGCCACTTTTCCTTCGGCCGGAGGGGATAAGTTTCTTACGCAGGGGTGGAGCACCTCCCGGATGGATGGAGAAAAATTGGCGGGGGGTGGGCGTACGGGAGAGTTTGGGCGAGTTACTGGGGTCTTTTTTAGGATGGAAAATTTTAGACGTGAATTTTCTCCTCAAATCCTGTCGGGGAAATATTGACTTTCATGTTCTATCTGAAAAATCTAACCACTTAATTCTGGACGCTAAATTAACGTCGGAATGGGGCAAACAAACTTAACGGAATTTACGGGGGCAATTAATTGACGTGAAGAGGCGGGGAGTTTTGTTACTACCGGTGAGCAACACAGTTTGTTTATGTTGAAGTTAATTTCTTCGAAAATCGTGACATTTAGTTACGTCAAAGTCGGGAGAAAACTCTTGTTTATTGCAAAAGTTTGGGCTTCTATTGGTCGAGAGTTTTAATTGGGGGGATAATTATAATGAATAGTAACAATTGTAATTAGAATTGATGGATAGGTGTCGCTAATTAATTTTTAATGAACACGGGAAGCGTCGCCGAGTGGACCAAAGATACCAACGACACCCGAACCGAAGAACCTGAAATGATCTCCGAATCGAAAAGTAATTTTAAAAAACAAGTCTATTAATTTTATATTGACAAAGGACCTTCGAGTATTTATTTATTTATTTATTGTTCGCTATCTTCTGCCATAATATTACACCCATGAATATTTGGAGGGGAATGCTGAGACGAATTACAATTTTCGAGGATTCTCCGGGTCCAATCTGTAGGTGGACAACAGTTCAGTCTTCTATTGCATTCGGATACTGTAGCCAGTGAGGCCGTGGGCGATGGGGTTCTTGCGCCCAAATTCAACTTGGAAAGACGTGTCACAACAACACGTGCAATGAAAAGCGATCACTGGCGTCTGGCCTCACGCCCACACATACGAACGATCAGTCAATTCAACTGATATTCAATTCCGCTTTCTCCCGAGAGATACTCAGGTGAATCTAAAAGAAAATTGAATTCACAGGTAAAGTTTTTTTGGTTCCATGATTTTTTTTATCCGCGGACAAAATTTCCGGGGACAAAAAAAACGCAGACAATTTCTCCACCAACAAAAACCTCAACATTCATAATTGCCGCAGTACGATTCGGGCTTCCACATTTTTACAACAGTTGGGAATTTAGGTAGGGCATATGCGTTCCACATTTTTTTTATGGTAGGACATTGGGATTAATGGGTGGAAAGGATTTTGGATAGGTGGAAATTCCTTCTCAATATATTTAGTTCACAAATAACTGAAGAAAAAATTCAGATATTTTCAGACCGGGAATCGAACCCGGGACCCTCCGATTACCAGTCGGGTGGTAATCTCTTCCCATCTGAGCTATCCAAACATATACTGATTTCCATTTCAATTATCTGTCAATATTGAGACACATCGTCCTTCTAACGGCAACCATTTTACAACAATTGGTACGATTGTCACAAAAAAAATTGTCTCCGATTTTTATTTCGCTCAGGTAATTTGTCGCGCAAATTTTGTCACGGAAATTTTTGTCCCCAGATAAAAAAGCGCGTTACCGTTTTTTTAAACCATTTTCGTTATTGAGAAATTCAAATGTCACCATTTGACAATTTTCAATCTCAATTCACAATTCCAGAATAATTCCTGCTCATTCTGGGGGGGTTGATGACTTAAGAATAGTGAGGTGAGAATAATTAAGGAATCTCAATGTCGGATTTCTCGAAGTAATGTTTCCTATTTTTGAAATCGCATTTTTTTCACTAAAAATATTTCAACGTGTCAAGAAATATTGAGTATGTGGCACATGGAGGTCTTTTTTCACGTCCATTTATGTCGCTCACAATTTAAAAAAAAAGCATTTAATACCGGAATCTGACCCCCTATCACAGACCGTAACTCATCGTGAATAGAATGAATTTGAGAGAAGCCGGCTAACCAGTGTAGTCTTTACGCACCGCAATTCCACTGCGGAGGGTGAATTCCTTTGAAAGCTGGGCCACTGCAGCGATAGAGCACTTCTCTCCCTCTCTCTTCAGTGAAAGCATTTCCAACTGTACACAACAAATATCAGAGACGCAGATTTTACCCAGAATACTCCGGCAGATTAAGTTTAAATTATTGACGGAATCAGACCCCGGGAACGACATTTAGCACAAGCTTTTTTTTTTAATAATCCAATTTGGGTTGCTCTGGCCGAAAAAAATAAAATTCAAGGGAGTGGACTTTTTTGTGGTTTTTTTATCAGTTTTGGTTAACGCAATTGGAAGGCACGAGAAAATTCGTACCATCCGGCGGAATTTATCGGGGAAAAACCCCAACGGAAAATTCCGAAGGAAGTTTAACCCTCCCGTACTCGCGCCTCTCGGCCGAACGTCGTTACTCGCGTGGCAAGCCCCGCACCGCCCGTGTATTCTCGAGTGCAACGTTGCCACAACGTGCCCGCACAATGCGAGAGATGGGCATTCAAATATACCTCTGAAAACTGATTTCATAGCTACAACTTTTTGATTTCTTTATTTCTATAACTTCGGAAGGCACAAATATCTTT
>JAPYZN010002524.1:0-26640 GCA_030522865.1 Psyttalia lounsburyi
CCTAGCACTCGTGGCCGGCTTCGCCGGCCACTCGTACAAGCGATGCACAACTCGTGCGAAAAAGTGCTACTTTACGCACTAGTTGCACAATATACTATTAATTCATTACCAAATGATTCCGAACTTGAGGAGTTTTCCCAAGGAAATCCAATAGGTTCTTTGCACTGAAATTCAGGGATTGTTAACTGAAATTAGGAAATTACTTGTAGAGTCTGAGTTTCAGACCCTCCAGAACTGGTGTCTGCATTTCACCAATAGAATTGGATACTAAAAATCAAAGGAATACCCTAGGGGTATCGGTCTCAATAATTCTCCGCACTTGATTCAATTTAGATTACACCGTGATGCAATTGAGATGTCCCGAAGATGGATTGCATGCATCAATGATCAGAAGTAATTGATCCTGAAAATGAGGATGTGTTCCATCATCACACCATCACTCAATGGTTGTCCAAAATTCCGGGAAATCTCATCATCCAGACAATGGTAATTTTGATGAATTTCTGATAGCCATCCAGCTATCAATGCCGCATTGATGTTCCAGGCGTAAAATATTGCCACCCTCGGAGCTGTCATCGGCTGAACATAATATTACCATCAGCTCATTACCCCATCGATGGTTCATATCACGCTCAACTGCCCCCTCGTTTTGAAAACATTGAACGACATTTTCAGCGCGAAAATTTTCACATTCGCCAAACAAACAACGAGTGTCAGGCCAATAATTAACTATAAACCAGACTTGATTATCGGCACAATCACCTATGGCTCATTAATACTTCTTTTATGGATTTTCAAAGGGGTAATGAAATAGGGGTAGTTCGATCAGCTTCATACTTGATCCTCTCAATTTCTTCTTTTCTCTGTTTTCATAACACGAGACTTACACGCACTTCTCTATGATGAAAAATATAACTTTTAGAATAGAATTAGTTGGCGCTCGACTGATATATTGTTTTATATAAATATCGTTTTGTCGAATCTATGACCGCGTTATCGACTCGGCTGAATCTCATGTTGAGAGAAAAATAAGCATTTGTTGACGTTTTACTATTTTTCATGCAATTTTTCTCAATTTCATTGGTATTAATAAAGTGAAGAGATTCCTAGCTAATTATCCGTGTAATAAGTCACATAATGATAATAAAGATAGTGAAACTCATGTTGCACGGTCTTCTATGTCCTCTTTGCGACGATGAATGATAAAATAATAAGACGTTAAGCTTTTATTCTCAAGAATTTTGGAAAAATTGTTTTTTTTATTCAGGAACTATTACATATATTGCCCTAAAATTTGATATAGGAGTATCAGTTGAGATTCCTGGCTAGAAGCCCAAATTCCGAAAGGTTTCATTGTATTTCTGCTGTGGTATAATCCGTAACGGTATTATTTGATCAAATGAATGGATAAGACACGACGAAAATTTTGAAAACATAAAAATTGAAATTAGATGGTAATTATACTATAATAAGGGCGTAATCAAAACTTCAGTCGTTTATCGTTAACGTAATAGGCCCTTTAGAAAACTCTAAATAAAAAAATTATGAAATCATTAGAAAACTGTATGACACCGACGTTCACAATTGATTCAAAGCTCAAACATTACCGTTTCTTGATCAATCCAGAAGATCATTGCAAAATTGACCATAGATGAGTCTAGGCTGAAATAATTCTATGTTGATGTGTAAATGAAAAACGGAATAAACTGCCGAAATCTGTGCACAAAGTTTTCACCGCTTGTTTCCTCATAAAATTATCTGCCATGAAAATACCGAGGAATTCAGTACCTCCAGAACAATTGCGCATGAATATTCAATGCTTGACGAAGTATAATATTTTATTCATTTATAATTTCTGTTGAGAACTCAAGAATTCCAACACGCGCCAAGATCCTTGAGAATCTTCCATTAGAAATTCTAATCCAAAGTTTTCAGTAGCGCGTCAACCACCAAAAGCCGAATAAATCATGGCTCAACAAATTTCGTAATGGACATTTCTTACGGAAGAGGGCTGATCCACCCTAATGTTCCTAAACCGTTGGCTCGACTAAAAGCCACAACTCCACTGGTTTCCCAAGGTGTGGGGGTTGAGTGGGATGTTTCTATCCCATGCACTCGTCCTCTCAGTCCCCCTTCGAATGTCTCAGAACAACCGAGAGCAAGAGATCAGCGCGGGTCCTCCACTAATGGCGCTTTCCAAGAGCACCCTGACATCACGTTGTAAATCTGCAATGGCAAGACAAACCCCTCCACCAAAATCATCCCTAATCCCCTGAAAAATTAAATATTCCAAGTACAAATACATATGCTTGTGTGATTGCAAGATTTGCAACTGGTTCAGTAGCCATAAGCGGCTCACGGAAACACGATGGTAAGCGGGTTTCGTCCAGGCGTTGTCCACTATATCGTACACCAGGCGCCACCGCAACACGGTCCGACACAGGATGCCAGTACATACGGACTGTATATTATGTATATCCTCGCGTGCTACTAATAAATTTCACAGACATTACCACCAACACATTTACGAAAACCTCCCTCCTCCGCCCCGCCATCACCTCACGGGGGCATATGGTGTACGTTGAGGTGTACAAAATGCAGATAAAAACCTTTCTTTATAGTTCGCAGCAACATGTAGGGGCATCCAATATTTTTTCCGTATAATATCTATCGTCCTGGGATCACAGTCCCTGCAGACACTGAGCAACTCGCCATCCGCCGTCCCATTATCCATGATAATCACTTCAGCTCCAGAGCGTTTATCAATTTCATACGTAATATCATCCCTCTAACATCATAACTGAGATCAAAATCGAGGTAGATGAGATAGAAAAGCACCGATGTGCATGGACCGCTGCGGCTGAGGGTGTGCACCGGTGTTCCAGTACACAACAAGGCAGCGGTAGAGACGACGACTGAATCTCTGGCATCACCACTTGCCACTCAAGCCAGGCGATATCATGTAATCGAGTTGTCAGGCAAACTACCCCCTTACCGTTGGGGATGCGGCTTTCGGTATATGGCCAACCTCCTCCTCTCGATACACCTAAGGGGAGAATAGCTTGAGAATGCGTGTACACCGCCATGACGTAACCGTATATCGACGTAGACGCTAAAGGCGCGCCACATAGTCTCTAATGCATGCGTTATTGCGTTACGGCCATTTAAAACTCCACCGCCCCCTTATCAGCAATTTACCATCGTCGTTGGCTTGCTAAAGATGGAGACGGGTAGAAGCCGACTTGAATCTAAGTACGAGTTGTACAGTAATTATGCATGTATGCGTGCCATACCTAGGGGCTTCTTAAGTCGTGTGGCTCGATCGATTCGCGTTCCATTTTGTAATGATGTAAAATTCGGAATATGCAGAAATTAAAACTAAAATATTTTTCATTTGAGTGAAAATCACCAACAAAGTTATAACAAACTCGGAATTGCGAAGACTCTCGGCTATTCGCTTCAAATCTCACTTCTCATTCTATTCCATCTTTAATGTTCAATTTTTTCTTTTTGTTTATTACCCTAACAAAGTGCCGGGCTTATGCTTTTGGGAGAGCATACAGACTGGAATATTCGTTATTTCGAGGTAGTGGGTAGACGAGCCTACCTCCTGTAGCATGAAAGCGCGAGGAGCCACTTAATAATGCAGTCACAGAATACTCCCAGTCTCGTAACACCATGTGTAAGTCTCGATTAATATTTCAAACGTCAGCAGGCGCAAGAATGGGTGGTCTAGGGGGAGAAGGAGAAGGGGAGGAATGGATTAAGGTGAGTTTGGATGAAGGAGAGGGGGTGTAGAGCGAGTGCGAGAGAGGAGAGCCTACAGAGTGCAGAACTGGTACGACTGACCAATGTGAAAGCCCCGTTGGACTGCCGAATGTGAACCAGCATGGTTTTAGTGCTCCACGCGTTAATTATTCGCAAAGGAAATTTCTCTAATCCTACTTATAATTCATAATAGAAGGTCATATGAATGAAGGCTAGATGGAATTATTCAAGTGAATATCAGGGAAAATAAAAAAATGTGGGAATTCAACGAACTCAGCTAATAGTAACATCAAAGACGCAGGGCTTTTTTTAGTACGTTTTTTTGTTCCCTTGTTTTATTTGTTATTTTTATATGCTGCTTTTTTATATAGCGACTCCTTTCGTTATTCGATCGTTCCGGAAATTATCATTTTGAGGGGATTATTTCCGCAACATCTTCTCCCGTACTAGATCCCAACCGGCGACAATAGACAAAACATAAAACAGTCGGTCGGAGAGACAAAAAATAACGCTGAAACCATGTAGGGTGGAGAAGTGTACGAAGTTTTCACGTCGTACGAGTCCCCTTTGCGTGATATATACGAGTGTGGAGGTGGGTACGGTATACGATCGCTTATACGGTTGGCTATCGATATGAAATTCGATGAAAACTTCTTCTATCGTATCGCATAACAGCCCTCAACTCGAGGGACTCTGTGACAAAAGAGGGAAGGCATGTGAAGCAACTATTGCAGAAAGCTCTAACGGGACTTCCAATACGATGAGACGTTGCGTAAGAAATGGGGAGGGATGGAAAAAAAAGTGGTAGTGTCCCTGAGGCCACTGACCGTTGCGTCGCCAGCGGTAAGTGCTCGCATACGATGCAAATCGATGACGTGGATAATAAAATTGTATGGATTCGGGTATATACTTTTTTGTTTCGACAATTTCCTTCTTTCTGGATGCAAATGGTGGCACATGCATGTGCAGTTTTCTTCTTATTGCGATGTCGAGAATAAATTTTGAATTGTTTCTGGTAGGAGGTCCTAACGGTAACCCGAGTAGGAGATTATGTAACTATTCTATTTATATTTCCTGTTTAATTTTCTCATTTATGGGTAGAACAACGAGGATAATAGGGCAAAAAATGAAAAATGACTAGCCTGGGACAAGGTCAACCTAACCAGAATAAAAATCACGGATAGAAAGAGTGAATGCGATGCCATCGATGAACCTAAGAGCGAGAAGACACTAGACCTAGGTATAGTGGATGTTGTTGATGAACCTGAGGTAGCAAACCGGGCAAGCCAGGCGAGAGAGAACGATTAAATTAAAAGCATTCTATTTGATAAGTTAATTCAGCACAATATAACAGTGATAGCGGAGAGAAAACTATGGTTTTCAATTAGTGGGAGGTCCGAAGCACTTTGAATAATAATTCCTTGAGAATAATGGAATTGTATCATCATTCACTTTGTTGCTCACATCCAGTGCAGTACAACGCCGGGTCTACCACAGTCTACAGTAAATTTTCCTTCAGAATTTAGTGAAATTTACCTATCGAGTCAACCCCCTGATCCAAAAGCGCCTTTCACCAAAAGCCTATTCATCAATGGCTTTAGCCACAATCAGCAAAAACTTCTGATTGTCTCCATGAGTGGAATAGTCCACTCCAGAATCCCCACAAACCCGTCGCATCACTGACCCGGCGCTTATCCGTCATCTCATAGCCGATTCAGTCAATAGTAAATCATCGATTTACTCTCATCACCATTATCCTCCATACAATTTATAATTTAATATCTTCGTCATTTATTAATTTATTCTGTCAAGTAATGAAAATCTTTATTATCATCAACATCTTCAATGTCATTACACACATCGATAAACTTCAGTGCTTGCCCTCGGAAAAATATTGGTACACGGAAATCCCAAACTAAAGATGATTTAGGATCCTTTTTCTTCAATGATTTGGATCTGATAAACTCGTCTAAATTTAAACGCCTCCGGTAGAAAAAGAGCTTCGCTATTTCAATGGTGGGATTGTTATTCCATTAAAATTACTTTCTATATTAAATGCACACATTGATATTTGCTCGTATTGACAAGTCAAAATATACACGGTGTCCCGGAAAGGCGCACTTTCTTCTTGGGGGTAGAAAGAGGGTGAAATTTGGTGTCGAAATATCCCCCTCCGCTTTTCTCTTTGAGACCCCCCCCCCCCCTTCCGCGGAGTTATTCAATTTCAAAGTTGACCAATCCGAGTGTAGCTTCGCCTCCTCGGCCAGTGGTTCTCAATTTAATAATATTGAATTGAGAAAAATTGAAGAGAATCAACACCGTTCCAAAGGGATATTCGGGACTACGAACTCTTCCATGTACATTCTAGATGAAAACACCTGAACATGCTTATTATTATCATTGTTGTAGGCAGTTTAATTTCGAAATTTGCCTTTATTATCAAGCTGAAAGAAAAAAGTTCTCACATCAGTTTGTTTATTGTTTATTTCCAGTCCACAGTAGACACTGTTTATTATTATTTAGTTTTAAAAACAGTAGGCACTGTTTTTGTTAGTGTTTATATTCAGTCAACAGTAGACACTGAAAATAAACATTAAACAGACCGATACACATCGTGAGAACTTTTTCCTTTCAGCTTGATAATAAAGAAAAATTTAGAAATTAAACTCTCAACAATAATGATAATAATAAGTCTTTTCAGGTATTTTCATTTAGAATGTACATGGAAGAGTTCGTAGTCTCGAATATCCACTTAGAACGCTGTTGTTTCTTCTCAGTTTTTCTCAATTTCAAATTATTGAATTGAGAGCCACTAGCCGAGGGGGCGGAGCTACGCTCTGATTGGTCAACTTTGAAATTGAATAACCTCCTGGGGGGGGGGGGGGGGGCCCAAAGAAAAAGAGGAGGGGGACCCTTCGCCCCGAAATTTTCCCCCCTTTCCCCCCCCGAAAAAAGTAAACTCTCAGATAAAGTAAGCGCCGTTGTCATGGAATCTAATGTTAAAAAAAATAATTAACCAAACTAAGGCGACCAACAAAAGATCCCGCAAATTTATATATCGGAAGCAGGGTGGATTCTGTCCTTGAAAAGAAATTGATCTGTTTGAGATTTGTGATTGTTTGGCTGTCCTCACTACCAGTGAAAAAAATAGGTGTTTTGTAATCTTCATTATTAATGTTGTTCCCGGATCTGTCGACTGCCTTCAATTTTCGAATTTCTTGCCGCTGAAAGTACCGCCTATTAATTTTAGATTGAGAGCGAGCTTTTATCACCCGGAGTCAACGAGTAACGTAAATGCTCCACGGCATTACGCTTGGAGTTCCATTAACAAATTAATGGAAAGTTGGTGACTTGGATATCGTAACATCCGCCCTATCAGTAATTATAAATAACACAATTACAAATTTGAAATCCCTTAGGAATTACATGAACAGTATTATACGCGAAGACAGTTCGTTCCAATATCTTTTAAATTGG
Source organism: Psyttalia lounsburyi (assembly GCA_030522865.1). NCBI lineage: Eukaryota > Metazoa > Arthropoda > Insecta > Hymenoptera > Braconidae > Psyttalia > Psyttalia lounsburyi. The sequence continues at coordinate 7,246 of JAPYZN010002524.1, forward strand.
ACCCGTATATAAATATGTGTATTTGTCACATATAAATTTTGTTTATGAAAAAATTGGGCACGATTACGATAATCGGGGCAACAAATCTTGATCATGTATTTCCAATTTATATTTTCTCAGGAATTCGGGAAAAATAATGAAAAAATTCTATTGAAATTATTTATTGTATTTTTCTTATTTTTGAATGTGAAAATTTCTACTATTTTCAACTTATACCTTACAATATTGGGACTTTGCCGATTGTGGAGGGGGGGGAGGGGACGGGGGGCAATATTTGAGCCATGTGAACGAATGCAAAATTAAAAAATGTAGGCAATTTTGAGTAAAAAATTTCATTTTGAATTTCAGATTCATGTTTTGAAAATGCGTTTTTCGATATTTTAATATTGTAAATTTATTGAGGTTCACAGGGAGGTCATAAGGGTCATAACAAACGGGTCATATATCACATTCCTAGGAGAGGATAAAACGAGGATTCCAGAAATATATTTTAATTGAACGTTTTTCTGTCAAATTGCAATCTGTAAAATAAGAAAGTCCGTAGAATAAGTATTTTTTTTAAACATCTTTCCCAGAATCTGCAATTTTCTCCCCGCCGACCCTCCAAAGGAAGTCGAGTTATTACTTAACACTCTGTGTATGATTCACTGAAATAGTTCTAGCATATTCAGATGAAAGCTTTTTTTTGCGCACCACATTTGTTTAATATTCAAACGATTAAAACGTTTGTGATTTCAACGAGTCACTCCTTGTTACTGACCCTGAATAATTAGAGACAGTTATCGTCGTCCAAATGGACAGTTCATTTTTCTGGCTACTTTTCCCATCACCACTTGTTCTTTACCCTAGAAGTTCATGCTGCAAGGCCTATATCTCCGTAACATTTGCCTGTCTCTCATGGGATTTAAAATGGTAATTTCCCTGTTCTTCCTCTTTTCATTTCCCCCTACCTCTCATGGCGACGTTGCCAGTGACAGCAACTCTGTTTCTGATCCGACATTTAATTTACGTCAGCATGGAAGCAAGCTTCGGTTTTTCCTCTTTCCTATATCACAAACATCGCACCTTCTGTTTTATATTTTGCCTCTCTTCTTTCTTCTCTTTTCTCCCTTTTCCCTTCGTCCGTGTATCCATAGATGTATAAAAATATTGGTTGTGAGCTATAAGGTGACCCCTTGTTATAAAAAATACCAAGAACACTCAAACGAATAGGAACACTATATGCCGCTGGGAGTAGAGACAATGGGCGTTTATGGAAAATGGGGACCGTTTGATCAAAGAGATTAATGTGGTTAGATGGAACTTTTTATGTGATTTCCCTCACTAAGGATTGTACTTGTAATGCCTGGAGTCATTTCTTATTAACCTCCCTACCCGGCGGGAGTAATGACTCCCGCTATTGCCGTGAGCGGCAATAAAACCTTGAATTTCAATAATTTATCCGCCTTCCATGAAGTCTGAGTTATTGAGTCTTAAATATTTACGAAGACGTTTTATTCTATGATTTCTTCAGAATAAATAATTGTATCCAATTTTTTCTCGCTCGATGTCTTTTTGTAGCTTAGAAAGGATTTCATTATCAGATGTATCAGTTCAGCAGTTTCTTGATTATTTCATATGGAATATCTCTCGTTATCGAATATTTCCTGTTATCGAATATTTCTCGTTAAATGTTAAGAAAGACCCCGCCACTTTTTTTTAAATTTAAGTTCTATTGTGCGATTGTTAATGTAAAAAAACAGGATTGTCGGAAAATCATTAGATCGTTAGTTACGCGCTCCAGAACTTCTCTTACCTCACCAGTCTTTGCATAACCCAGGACCAACGGCGAGGACGTGGTGGTGTCTGGTCCCGAAAACAACACATGTTAACACGGAATCAGACAAGGGACAACACAAAGATGATGTTATAAATGATCAGTAATGATCTCTCAAGCAGTTAACCGACACAACTCCTGCGAACCTTCCGGTGGCAAAAAAATTTATGAAAAATTCTTTCTTTGAAGAATTCAATCTTCACCTGTAGGTCAGACTGTCAGAGAGACCACTGTATCACCACGGCGACAATAGATTCTCGCCATGAGTACTCGAAGAAAATTCAAAATTGAATTTCTCATGCTCGATTCTCCACAATTCACAGAGACGACGAGTCTCGACCGTCCATCACTCATTCCTCACGACACTGAGCCACAAACAGCCAAAATCTGGATGACTGTGTCCATATGTCAAGGTGAACACCGATTACACTTTTTCTTTTGATGTTCCTCCACCGGATATGTCCCAAATTTCATGTGAATATAAATTCTTCCAAAATACTAACCATTTGTCGTGAACTGTATTTAAGTTGAGATAAACCCAAGTTGAAAATATTGAATTTTGTGGAAGTTATTCAAAAATTATAAAATTATGTTGGAGGGATCTTTATTAACATTGACCGAAATTCGAGAAAGTTCTTATTTTTTTTCCAAGTTATTCACTTCCCTAAAATCCATGTAAAATTCGGAACAATGATTGAAACACAATTTTGTTTTTTCACTTTAGCAACGACTCTTATAAGAATTTGAAAACGTGTAGGGATCAGTACTGGATTGATGGGTTTTTGAAATTATAATACTCCCTTTATGTGTCTAAATTGAACTAAGTTTCTTAACAGCAAATGTGGTTCGTGTTTACACCTTGAGAGCTGGAATGTAAATCTTTGTGTTCTGGCAACGACGGTATTAATTACCCGATCGCGAGTTCCGAATTATGACAAATAGCCACCAAAATTGTCTTGTGATAAAGGAGAGTCATCACCGGCTACATGTGCAACCTTAGGAATGCGGTTGCTAAGGGGAGCACGAAATAATGATATGAATCGCAAATATAAATGTAACGTGGCTCTGAAAAATTCAATAAATTATACGAAAAAGTCGCTGTTTACCTTACTCTTCGTATCCGCTTCGATTTGCAGTTATAATTACGAGACCGAGTGCGCGCTCCTGGCGCGGTATTTGAATTTCCCGCCGCAAAAACAAACAGGGCCATTATATTGACCAATGAGGAATAGGGCATACGCGAGAAGTTATCCGATGGCTCACTTAATTTATGTGCTTGCGCTTTCTCAAATAGGTATTACTAGTTGGTAGATTTACTTTTTCATGATAATTTCAGTTGTACTCCGATGCCAGTAATTAATTCTTCTGAACGTTAGAGTTTAATCCTTTCATCGTTCTTATAAAAATGGTATAAAATGGTTGTTGGTTCGCGGTTTTTACACTTTATGGTAACCATGTCTTTGTTTGGTTCTGAATCGTTGGTCCATTTGCTCCTTAATATGGAATCATATCAGATCTGGATTCTCACATTAGACTCTGTAGATCAATATCTATTTAGAGAAATAAAACAATTGTAGTTGATTTGTGGAGCGAACAATTGAAGAACTTGTATTTTAATGCAGTTGTCGGCAGGCGAATTACAGTTTCTCCTTTTTTTTTAATAAAATTTCTCGATTCATTCAGAATTATCCACCTAATCTAAAAATCGGCAGGAACATTTTTTACAAATACGAAATAGGGGTAAAATATAACGGTTATAGATGTTCCTGAGAAATATGAACAGGTCTGAATACAAATTCTTTGTTCCGCCCGTTTTGTAAAGCAGCGACATGCTGAGCAGGATAAAAAGGATATAGAAGATATACTCCGCGAAATGCTCCTCGTCACCTTTTGTGAAGTCGATGTTTGAATGGTAAATGTCTCAAGCACGTGTAGCAATATGTTGCATCACTCGCTGGAGATTATCAATTCAAGTACTTACGGGTGAATAATTCTATTTTCCTTTCAACAATCAATATACATTCGAAGGATCTCTTCAGTGGAAAAATGTAAATAGACGGTATCTCATAACTTCGATGTGCAACTATTGAAAGTCACTTCAGTGACCAATTCGTGAAAGTCCATGATGAAAAGATATCTTAGAAATGAAGCCAGCGAACATACGTGATCATTCAATGTCAAATTTGTCTTGTAATGGATGAAGATAATTGTTACTAAATACCATCCAGTGAATTTTCACTTTTGTTTTTCTCGTTGAATTTCACCATGACACGTTCATTGAATTCGCAAACGAAAGCCTCAAAAAATTGTGTTCGTGAAGGTCACATGATCCCGATATTCAAACTTTTACCTTTCTGCTTTGTGAGTCTTGATAACAATCTATGAATCCTTCTATCGCAAAGGAAAACGTTATTGTCGTTTGTTTTATATCCAGTGAAAGGTTTGATTTTTCTTCAATTATCAGAGAAATGCACGAACATAATTTTTTGGATATTCGAAAAAAATTAGTCACGACAGTTTTGAGAAAATTAAGAGAAATGTTTCTATTTTATAAATTCTATAATTTATAAATGTGCAAAATAAGCATTTATATATAGTATATAAATATCTATTTACTATTTACAAATGCAAATAAAAATAGCGGAAAATGTGAGAAGGCGTACTCCAAAAGCTGAATAAAAAACCGCAAAACCGGATCCATATTGACCATCTACAAAATATTCAACCACATAAATTTCGTTCACCCTGTAATTACGGATAAATTCCAGAAAATCACTGCTATGTCTGAGGTCAGGTATTGCGATGATTGCTGGAATAATATGGTCGCATGTGTAAATTAATGAAAAGAGGCGGACAGTTTATTTATAAACGTAACTACATACGATACCTCTCTCTAAGAATCTCAGAACATCGAATGAATCTAGATATGACAGTCGTCTCTCAACTAACTTCATATGTATCCTTCATTTGATTTACAATTGATAGGTTCGAAAGCGGATACTCGATACTATCTTTGTCACAGAGGCTAAAGTTTTATGAAGTCCAACAATACGATCATATTCAATACTTCATAAAATATTCAATCTCTGCAATCCAGTGTTCGGAAAACTCCTCTCAACGACGAATTTACTCATGAAATGTCTCCCCAAACTCGCACTATTTTATAAACACAAGCGAACGTGTAAAAAAAATGCGTACTAGTGGGACACTTTGTCACCATGGTAACACAATCCCCGCGGCAAATAAAATATCCAATGGCTACGTACGGTAAGACCACCCACCGACCGTTTAGCCGTCGCGCGGAGGAGCCGTTTTCGGAGTGAAGAAATGTTCGTAGACTGGGTGGTGGGACTGCGGCAGTAAATTTTGAGGAAAAAGACTACTCCTCCCTCTCATCTCTCCTCTCCTCTCCCTCCTCACCGTCCGTATACTTTTTCAAAGATAAATTGTGCGACTCGGTTACGTTGAAATGGAAAACGGAAGCTCCTTTGCAAGAGTCCATCGTGATAAAACGAAGTGATACGAAAGCGAATTATGTATAGAGACTGGGGGAGCCATAAGAGGCACTCAAAATCTGATTGAAGAAGCCTGAAACAATCCCACAAAAACGCCAAATCGAATTCTTTTTTTTCCGTGTTGACGATAAATTCAATTGACAGGATGTATCCGACAAAAGTTCTATCGAAGAAATTTCAGGCTCACGTCTATTTGAAAATTCAATATACATAAGGTTTTGTGGGCTGGAAAGGAAGGGTTGGATACCTGAAAGAGGAACTGTCTGGCAAGGGTCCTTCAAGAAAAAAAACACAGAGTTCCTAGCGGATTCACAACGGAAGGAGGGAAAACCCACTGGGTTAACTGTAGGGTAAAAGAGGATGAGAGGTCATGGAGAGAAGAGGGCATAACACAATTACATGTGGGGGTTGATGCTGGTCTTGCTCTCAGCCTAGAGTGTGGCCTCCCAACGGCAGATGAGAAGATTGAATATGAAAGTTTAATGCGAGCAATATCAGCGCCGGTGGGCTTGCCCTATAGCTACTCTCCCCGTCTCTGTAACGTCTCGGAGTTGGTGTAGCGACCCATCGTTTGATTTTCCTTCATATGATTTTGATGTCTACTTATTCTCGTTGTTTCTGCAGGTAGAGAAAACCTTTCTCAATCGTGGTTTTTCCCAGCGGTATTTCTGACATTTGCTGATGCTTAAAGAGCAAACCAGTTTCTCATTCCAATCTTAGCTCATATTTTCACGTAAAAATCTATTGATTTCTAAAATGGCACAATACAAACGTATAAGGCAGGGGAGAGAGAACGAGAGAGGAGAGAGAGAGATAGAGAGAGACTCAGGAGATTATGGAGTACAAGGAAGTTACTCCGTATATATATTGAGAAACTCAGTGATTGATATCCTCACGATGGAAGAAATCGATAGCCTCGGATTTCCTCTCCATGACTGATTCCATTATAAACCAAAACACTGCGGATATTTTACTCTTTGTTACCGAAAACATTCACATTTACTTTGATAGTTCATAAATTATGACTAGAGCTAATTATAAAACTTTCCTCATTAATTAACGACATGATTCAATCCCGTGCCGTCCCGCTGCTTGTACCACTGTCGGTGGCTCATCCTCCATTTTCATTCGTTTCAAGAGAACATCTAGTGGATTTTCTTAGCGCCGGTTTACTCCCTTTGTTTCCAGACGCGAAGAAAGGAAATTTAACAGAAAATTAGAACCCCCAGCCCTCCTTCTTTACTCATTCATGTCTAGTCAATTCTCTCGCCTTCTTACCACGGCAAAATTCTTCCATTAATTAATACCGGAAATAATCTTCACCCCACTCATCTCTGAGTAAGCAAAGATGATTATCTGCTTGATTCATTTAATTCGATGTTAAATATTGAACGACTGAGTTTCTAATGTTGCCGTCTCCACTAGTTTACTTATCGTTGTTTTCCGTTCCCGAGAGTCTGCACTGAGACTTCAGCAATCCGGGAATCGATTCTCTCAGTGTATCGACTTATCCCGACTCGGATCAGCTCAACGATCCATGACAAAGTCCCTTGGATTCGTAATAGCTGCTGAGCCCGGAATAGCACGCGTATCAAGCTGCTCCGCAGAATAGGTAACGCAACGGTTTCAGCACAGTAAAGCGGGATGATAGCCACGTTGAAGGGGGCAAATCTAGGTGCTCTTAAGATCACTCGAGAGGCTAGAGCGAAATTGAATGGATGCATCATGTATATGTATGTGCACATTGATTTGTGGTGAAACGGAACTTGTCTGAAAAGTAGTGGAGCGAGGTCGTCGGTATTCGCGATAATATCCAGGTATTTCAGCATAAGAACAAGCGCTGCCTTCACGAGTTTTCTTCCTGAAACGCATTGTGTTGGCTTTCATATTTATGCAATTTTTTTTCAAGTTTTTAGAGAAAAAAAAGATTTTAAGGATGATCATCGGAAATTACAATAACTCGAAAAAAACCATTTCTTTTTGATTTGCGATATGCAATTATTACCTGTGCCTTGAAAACCATTTACGATTTTCAAATTGTCACATTTCCATCTGCCATAAAAAATATTACAAATTTGAACAAAATTATATACGGTTAATTTGGCCTCTTTCTTTCTTAAGTATATTAATTATTTGAATATGAATTTCTTTAGCAGCTGTGTATGACAGAACATTTATCCAGCAATGTTTACGAAAAACTTTTGTACCTCAATAACCATAAACCGATGAAATAAGAGTGATCCAGTCATTTCAATGAAGTTTTTTCAATTTCAAATCATTTAAATTTGAAACGATTTTTTTGTGTAAATATTTTATTAACGTCCTGATAGGAAGTTATTGGTTCCACCTCGAAAATGGAAATAAAAATTTTATGAAATGTCGGCGTTGCATGCCGAGGAGAAACTCCTTCAATCGTTTTTGGAAATATGTCCGCGTGTCTGTGCGTTGGTATTTTCGCTCCCGAACGATACGGTGCTGATCTGATTAAGTTCGCTGCGCAGTGCCTCCACCTCTTTTTGAGTTTTTTAACGCAGAGTCGATTTAAGATTCTTTTGTTTACGCTTTCGCCCAACGAAGTGAATCTGATCATCATCGATAGCCATTGACTTGCTCTAGACCCCGTTAGTCCGCTACTGAAATCCACCACCCCTTCTTGATTTTTGAATAAAAAACGGTTTCAAAGGCGAAATCATTCCACTGATACTGATATTTCAATGTCAAGCTTCGAAAATATCAGAAAGTTACTCATGAAGTCCTGAGGAACTAAATCGAAAGAAGAATAATCCAAATGTGGTGGAAGGAACATATGGTATCCAAATTTAGTCGTAGTTCTGGAACGAATTGAACCAATTGATAGCAATTATTAACGTCGTATCTTTCTATTGATTCACACTTGAGACTTTTGTAAATTAACGTTTGAAGCTATTATGCTCACGCTTTGAGCATTATTTTCCCAATGGCTACAAATGAAATCGTCTTCCTTTGATGGGGTTTAAACGTTTCAATTACGTGTGCTTTAATTTTAAGCATTATTCTAAAATCCATTTTATTATGTCGAGTTAAAAAAAAAAGAAGTGAGTTGATTTACCTTCTAACATCGAAGTTTATGTAGAAGTATCCAATTGCATTAGTTTGGTCTTGATTGCTTTTAGAGATACTGGATAAAAACTTTTTCCTTTGTTCAACCTAGTTGATTCTTCCATAATTTGGAAAATAATTGCATCTAATTAGTTTCAATTTCAATCGTTTGTATTCCTCGCGAAAAAAATGATTTTCATCTTGAAGAATTTAATATTTTCCTTCGCTGAAGATGAAGAATTTTACTTTCAGTAAAATTATGAATAAGCTGTTAAGAATTTGGAAAATTCCCTTTTTAATGTATCTTAAACCTTCAAGAAATTACTTCATTCATAAATAAAATCACTCATTGATGCAAGTGTCAAAAGTAACTCATAAATATTAATTATTCATTTCCAGGTGATCGAGCATACAGAACAGGCTCGGACACAGAGGGTGCAGCAACGACAGACAATCCAACGACACCATTTCCAACCCCACCACCAACCCTAACCCCAAATCATCGTCAAGCATCACCATTTCCACTGGAGAGTACAAATTCCCGCAGACATCATTACAACGGCAGTATCTCCTCAGACCGCTCGCGGAATGGTAACGGTAATACCTCACCATCCCTACAATAATGACAACGTTGTATCCAACAACTCCATTATCTTTTTTTTTTCGCCAATCCCCTGTTTATTCTTTATTGATCGTTATTATTGCTGCTGGCAGGCGAGGCGATTTACGCGGCGCCCACCAAGAAAACGAGCAATGGGGGTGGTGGTACACTCGGTCGTCGTACACGTCGAGGTCAACACAACAGCGCTTTGAGCTCTAGCTCAACTGCCAGCGATCGTTCTGAGACGATTTTCCCAGACGAACATTCCCGCATGCATCTCAACAATGGTACGTTCTTTTCATCAGACGAATGTCTACTGCACTCATACCTCCTATTCTTCTCTCTATTCTATCATCACGCATTTCTGCTTTCAAGGCATTCCTCATACTCGTTGCTCTTTTATTTTCCATCATTCATCGGTTAGGATCATGCTGAGAGTCGAAAGTTTATGGCATCTGAAACCATAAACTGAAGATTCTGATTCTTCATCATCTTCTGATCATCCTTCGCTGTTTTTCTCATCTCCATCGTAACTGAATTACAGAGGGGGAAATCTCCAGCGCGATAACTTAACGAGCTAAACCGCCAACGCGATTAACAACGATAATGCAGTTATTCGGTCATATTGAGCCTGGTCAAAAGTTGAATAGAGTTTTCGTGGGGAGGGGCGGGAGGGATAAGCAAGTTTGTATCATCGAACATAGAATTAACGAAAATAACTATTTTGGCCGGATGGAGTTTGTGAATAGGAACTGAAACAAGATATCATCAAGAGTTCCTATAACCAATGACGAGTTTTGTTTTCCCATTATGATATCATAATTAGCGAACTAGAACAATAGCTGTACTGGAATAACCATCAAGCTTCTTCCTTTTCTTGCTCCATGACACACACCGGAATGGTGTGATATTTCCACTTTTCCCTCAAGTTCAAATAGCTCTCTTTTAGCCCGCCAGTTGGCCGTGTTCTCTGCCCCCCTTCTGTTTGCCTCCGCCGTACACTACACTGAACGAGTATGGCGTAACCGAGTTAGTAGTTACTCGTGGCCCAGCTAGTTAGTGAAGCTCACTGTAAAGTTAACGGACAGTACTATATTGTTTTGGAGTGAGTGGAGCTTGAACCCAGCCGAGAGTATTTAGGCCTGGACCCCCTCTATACTTCATGGTACAGTACTGGAGCTGTGTCCTGTACCCCCTCGCCGTGGTTAACGCAGTTTTGAAACCACAAAATGAGAAAGTGTATGAGAGCTTTGTTGGTGACCTGTTCCTTCACTCACTGGATTCTACGGACTGTGGCAGTACACGTAACTTTTTAATGAACTGACCGTGGATCTCATTTCATAGGTCGTGTAATAAACGTCTACCATGCGGCGTTTTTGACTAGTACCAATTCAGAAAATTTTCGGGTAATCGAAACGTACTTTCCCGCTGGATTCAAATGATAGTTTTTGAATATTTATCAGTTTTTACATGAAGAGAAGGAAATGGTGATGATAGCACAAATTGAGTCAATGTGTGACGTCATCAAATCTTTAATCTTATTCATTATATATAGGATAAAGATGTGGGAAATAAATAGTGAAAATTCATCAATCGTGGGAGCGCCGGCCGTAATGGTTAGGCGAGCGAGGTGTTGGTCCGGCGGACATCCGAGTTAAGCAGCGTTGAGCTGGGTTAGTACTTGGATGGGTGACCGTTTAGGAACACCTTGCTCGCACAAAAATTGCGGGCGGTAGGCACGGTGTAGCGGCTTAGTCTCGTCAGGGTGACAGATGAATCCATTAGGGCACTTCACAAGGAGCCGACTGTGCGATTGGGGTTTTACATGGTTTCCCGTGCAATCCTAGCTCGAATGGGGCACAGCTAGATGTAAGACGGCCATGATACCGCAGATAATGAGAGGAAAGAAGCAAGCTAGAGGAGCGGTTTCAAGTCAAGAAAATACTTTGATAAAACCAATGAAATGGCAAAATAAAAAAAAATAATATTAATCGTGCGGACAATTTATGGCCAAACGAAAATTTTTCTCCTGAATCAATGCATTCCACTCATATCCGACAAAAATTCTATATTTCAGTTTTCTCTATTTGGCCCTTTGTGGGCCCTATATATAACTTAGCGATAGCAACAAAAGACCCAAAAAGAGGTGGGGGGAATTTCCTCCCATTATGATCAAGTGTTAATGAAGTGGAGATCTATCACGACTACATTGGATTCGATCGCGCATGCGTACGGGAACGTAAACGGAAAAAATTTCAAACTTACCCCTATTTATGAACAAACTCAAGGGGGGGAGTGAGCTGCCAATTTAATAAGATCTAGACTTTTTCAATACCAACCGATCGTGATATGCGTCTGCGCGGGAGCGTGAAGGAAAAAAGCATGTGCACACCCACACATACACACAGACACACGCAGAAATGTTTCCAAAAATCATCGGGGGAGAATCGTCTAGTCATGAAACATCGACATTTCACGAAACTAGCGATTTTCATTTTCGTGGTAAAAATAACAACTTCTAATCGGGTAGTGAATAATTTAATAACTCTTCGTGAATAATATTTCGAAGTTGTGTAATCATTCACATAGGCGTAAGAATTGTCCTGTAATGAATAATATTTGTTCATCAAATACGATGTAGTGTCAAAAATTTGTAATTAAAAATTCGGCTACATCTTTCGTGAAATTTCATGATTTCTCATACTTTAAATCGCACTTAGTGGCAATGCTCCAACAAGTGATAATCAAATGTCCTTCAAATGTAATTTCTTCATATGTATGGTAAAATAACGGTAACGACGATTCAAAAAATGCTTTCTGATAACAATTTATGAAGGTCTTAATTTTTCAAAATATTCGAGGAATGTTTTCTCCACGAATAGTCGAAAATTCACGACCCTCGGAATATTGATATTATGAAATTCCTTCTCTTCCAGTGGACGATGATACTGTGTCATAATAGCGTAAATGTGGTTCATTTCCTAAGAGCCGAGGGTCTCCGAGGCTCGTTGAAATTAACAGGATCGGCCGAGCGGTAATTCCCGCTTCAAATCTCCGATGGGATATTGCTCGTCGGAATGTCCCTGTGGTCTAATGGCTAGGATGTCGCGGCATCTATTAGCAAATGGTTCCCAACGGTCAGGAGTTTGCCCGTGTTAACCCTAGTGCACAACCGCTATACGTCTGCCCGTTTGGAGAGTGCCTAGAAACGCCTTATCCACTCACCGAAAACTGTCACCCTGTCTCGACAATATTGAAATAGCATCAGACTTGGCAATAGTGCTACCGAACCCTGAGGATTCCATTGTTGCCTCGATACATTCTATTTACTCACTCACAGTCGGATTCTCCGCTACTTGATAGGGAATCGATCTAAATTTGTCACAATCTTCAGAAAATTTTCCAAATTGTCTATTCAGCATTAGCAAATTAAAACATATCTGTAGTTTTTTCGTAAATAAAAAAATGACGCTTTCATTTTTTATTTGATAACACTCATCGGTATAAGTGAACAATGGCACATATACGAATCTTTTTTAGTCTTCGTCAATCACTTCAGAGGAGATGCTTAGAGGTAATATTATAATACGCCTGAGGGAATCCGAATGGAAAACGTCTGGCGAAAGATTTCTATAAAATAAACAAAAACAAAATCTACTTTAAATCTGGAGCCTTCAATTGTAGTTAACCCAAGTACAATTGAAGTAAGCCGGAAATTTATTTATTTTTAATCAATCGCTTCTGAGACAAGATCTTTTTCATTATATTTTAAGTTGTGACTGGAGAAGTATAAAAATTAAAAAGATCTCGCCTAACGCGGCTTGGGTAACGAGCTATCCGGGCCGAAGGTACATAATTTTAATAATTTTAATATTTTGTTGGACGCCGGTGAACTCTGTCGAAATTGACAACTCGATAAATTTGAGTTTAATGATTTTGAAGACCAATTGATTAGAAATAAAGGGGCTGGCTCGACTTCGGAGACCCGATGTAGGTTGGCAAAGCAATAGTTTGACATCGCAAAGTTAATAAAATTAACTACATTTCACAACATAATACTCGGATACTAGAAGGAGGTGGTTTGACACGTTCGGCACTTGTTGAGTTCGGTCCATCAGAATCCACAACTCAGTTGACGAAAACTCTTCAAATACGTCCTCTTTTGTCAAATTCCGTGGGTCCGTCTATTATCGATGGATTAGTCCATTTTCATATTTAAAATTATTAAATGCTGCCCTTCGAGATTTCCGATGCTGACGTTAGGGAGAATAATAATTGTATTACAATTCTATTGATTTAAATTGATTATGATCTCCAGTGGACTCAAGTCGATTTTTTTTTTGGTCTTCGTGGACGTCTCGTAATTTACTCAATTCTATTTTTTTTCTGCGTGGGCGGAAAATTGTCCTTCCGCCGTAGTCGTGACGTAAAATTGCGTTCAAATGGGGGGAGAGAAATAGACTAATAGTTCTAGAAACTATTGATTGGTTAGGCGATGATTACACTAATGACAATCAATGACTCGGTGTCCATTTCAAATCCTATACTACCTATTCCAAATTCCCTCTAATTGTGTCGTCTGACGTCACAAGAATATGGAACCCTATATAAAATCGCTTCTCCGATGTAAGGACATCGTCGCTATAGTGTAATCGAACAATGTCCAAAGTCATTAGTGCCCATTATCAATAGCATATTACCACTCGTCCCATTCAACCCATATACATCATCACACAATGTTTTGAGCGCCTTCATTTCCAGACTGTGAAGAGAATTTAAATCCAATAGCTTATAAAGTAGAAATCACTCAGGAATGACTAGAATATGGCGCTACTGAATTGATGCATGTTCTCGGTACTAATAATAAAATCATTCAAACGTCACGCGGAAATTCTCTTTTCACCGACTCAATTTACCATGATTCGACGAACCGTTAAACCCCGGCGATACCAGGCTATATCTTCTCGCTAGCAATATACCACAGGGAATAATTCGTATTTACATGAATATTGAATATGTATTTCTGGAGTGAAAGCGTTAGTCCATTAAATCGAATTACCAATGCCAACCGCTAACCGCATCAAGTCACTGTCGGCCACCTTCCAATTCTACCGTTGCGTCTGACTCTAAACTGATTTCACTACTTGCGCTTCAATCTCTTTTGCCTCTCTCATGCCCCAGTTGGAAAATAAAATTTACTGCAGTTAATGTGAAATATTGCATTACCAATGGATGAGTGTCAGTAATTTTCTGTCCCATTGCATCTCACTGTCACCAGAATGTTGACAAAAAAAAATACCAAATCGCACATCCATTTTTATCAGCAAAAAACAGGGTAGATTTGTTGGCGTATATAAATCCAGGATTATGAGGGGCAATAACATAATTTTTTATTCATATCGGGGAGTAATAAACGATCGTGATATCGACTATCCAATTATACATTACATGTGCTTTCCCAGTTTCGAATCCTCGGGCGGGAAGCGAGAATTGTGTCCGATATAACTGAAACGAATGTACGTGTACATATATTGTACTATAACAGAGGGCTGGGAGGGACGGGGTTTGGCTAGGTCAAAGTTATCCGAGATACGTGGATGGACACGGCTGCTGTCGACAGAAATGCATTGCCACGTTTCACCGCTACGATTTAATTAAACTATTACTATTACTCTGGAGCAGTGTTAAATTAGAGAATCATCAGCATTCGTGGGTACATTTCATCATTTGTTTTTTTTGTTTTTTATGATATCATTAGCATTCATAATTCTCAATTTTCACTTAGCTTCACTAATCATCATTGCTTTATCACTAGTAGTGTTCATGAACTACATCACTGAATCTTTTTTTGTACTGATTCACGCACTTATTATAATGATATTTGATGTATTCGGGCGGCACTGCACTAATGCTTCTTTTCTGCACATTCGGGACGCAAGCAGGTTTATTTAACCCTCACTTCCTGGCAGGTACGTACGTACCATTTTCAGCACTTCATTTTTTTATGGAGGAAACTACGAAAAAAGTATTTTAAGAAAACATCTATTAGAAATTTTCAATGATTAAATCTTCAAACGAAATTTGAGATAGATTCAAATATTTATTTTTTAAAGCAAAAAACAAATGGGGGACTATTTAAATATCGTTCACACCAAGACATGTGATTTACATTGATTATAATAAAAATCACTGTAATTTAAAAAAAAATCATCTTTAAATAATTTTCAGACGTTTAGAATGAGTTGAAAAATGTTTTTATGTTACTTGGATTATAAATTCGCATCCACCAAATGATAATAAAACTCTAAAAGTAATAATCTTGTTCTCACCAAATGAAGGGAGTTCGGAAGTCACATAATAGTTATTCGCAATACATGTGCGATAAGCCGTTTATAATTCACGAGGGCACAAAGCGCCCGGATGAGGGGAAAGTGGTGCCCTCGCACGAGTATCGCCGTAATTTATTGGTATACATGCGTGTCATAGTACCTCGCGGCGGCGTCTTTCGTATTGACATCTGTGACTTACACGATCTATATCACGCATTCATACGACAAAATATTGGGTAATATGCAATTTTAGGGACTCTCCAAAATACCTCCGATCACCTCACTCCCCCCCACACCGATCGTTCCGTTGCCTTGTTCTCATGTTTTCTAGTGTCGGAAACTGGTTGCTTTTAATGATTTGTTCTCGTCAGGACATAACCAATTTGAACCTCGGTATGCCTGAGTTGTACGGCACCTGCCTCACTCTTTCCCAACTGAAGATAAAAAATTGCATAAATAATTTGAAAAAATTCTGAAATCTCACAAATCAATGTGCGAAAAGCTATAACAAACCTTTCCAGCACTTTGCGTTACCCAGGGTTCACGACGCGGGGACGCGGCTGGAATGAACCCCACAAGGTGTACAATGGTGTTCATATTCATTTAATGTTTTGAATTGAGTGCGGAAACGAGTTAAATATCATACTAGTACGATAATAATCTCATTTTGCCAGTCAAAACCGTGTACGAAAATATATCTAAAATATTCCGACCTATTTTGCCTGAATATTATAATTTAGAACGGCCAAACCACTGTCACGAAGTGTGAGATAATCGAAGTTGATGTGGAGTCCATTAATTGGCACATTACCAAATATTGTATACTATGCAGTCATAATAGCACATTATAATACACAGTTATAAATTTGTGTTTCATCCCGGCCGGCAAAGTTCACTTTTCAGAACGATTTAGTATACGCACTTTACTTGTTTTGCACACGGTGTGCGTAGCGTTCAAGGCCGTGCGCGAAGTATATTGTCATGCTTAATGCGCAACCAATCTGCGTAACAAATGAGCATCCTGTCATTTACAAAGGCGGAAACATCTTGTCATCTACTTGGTTATATATCTCTATATATCATTATTGCCTGGTCGCTTAGAACATTAAGTAACTTCCCTGCCTCACATGCGAAAGATTTCGAGTTCAATAGGTGACGGGTGCAATCATGTGATCTAACCATTTAAACTCTTGATTATCGTCGCAGTATATCCGCATTCGATCGGTGTGTTGTAAAATAACGATAAAAAATAGATAATTATGAATGACTAATGGCAATTACACTTTATCTACATATTCCGACACGATACTAGTACATCACGCTTGAACCCCCTCAATCTACGACAAAGTTCAAAGTTCATGAGACGTTCAAGTCACAATTAATTTTGACGATAGCGAAATGTACAAAAATACATGTACTAGTAGCAAAATTGCTGATACTAATACAATTTATCAAAGCAAAATCTGTTGCGATGAAAATATACAGCCAATAAAATGGGATTTTGTTTGATATGTAAAAATTTGAGTAGTCGTGTCATTTTCAACATTTTTCAAAGAAAATTTTATTGAGTAGTTAATTTTATTTTCAGTAAAATCAATCATATGGAATTTGCAATTGCTCCTTAACTGTACATTTTTTTACATGAAACAGAATTTGAAAATAAGTCACGATTTGCGATTAAAAATTTCTGACGTTTGAAAAAAGGGGGGGGGGGGGAGATCTTCCCCAACTCCTTAACTATTAAAAACTGGAGTCGATGATTGCGAATAGTGAATCCTTTGTAACCAGATATTTAACGAGTGATCCAGTTGAGATGTAGAAGTTCAAGCATCTTTAAATTTGACAATTTGTTAAAGGAAGATAATGGTCAAGTGGTGGTGACTCTGTAATTTATTGACTTGAATTTCAAGTTCTACTTGAATAGAAGATTATAAAAAGAATGGATACATTTATAAAAATTTTATTATTTTTTTATCTGGGAAAAATAACTGTAATCGTAATGGTATTGCATTATTCCATTTTTTTCGCACATCAAACATCGATTATTATTATGAATACTAAACGGGTTAGTCAATAGAAATTCCCACTGAATTTTTAAAATGGTAGCAATTTTTATTGTACATTCATTTCAAATTGAAATCTTTTATAATCGAAGTCGTTTCCCCCAGTTCGGCCATGACCAAACGCTCATTTGAGGAGAATAAATACATGCAAGCCTTCAGCAAAATTCACTCATTGCTAAAAATAAGCTCTTCTATCGCTTTGTAGAAATGCAAAAATCCACTCGTTTCAATTATTGATTAATTGATCCAGTTCAATTTTAATAAAACTCATTGGGAATTTAACATGTGATATTTCGAGATTTTCCATGAATATTCAAACTATAGGCGAATTTTAATCTGCCGGTTTCATCGGTGTTGGAAACTAAATGGGAGAGGAACTACGTAGGCTAAGCTAACTTCCATTATCGAATATCAGAGAGTTACCAAGAGAGAGAGAGTAAGTTACGTTAGGTTGGCGAAAACACACGATAGACCACCGGGTTTGCAGTTAACGTTGATTTACAGTAATGCGCTGTACTACATTTACAATCTCTAATGGTTACATATTGGTCTAATTGTATATACATGGACTTGGAGTTGATTCCAATTAGTCTTATATTACATTTATACGGATGGATAAATAGTCAAAAATAAAAAAGACAACTTGAAAATCATTATACTGTTATCAAAAAAACTGTTATCGAATTCTTAAAATTGCTTCTATTGTGGTTTGAGATCTGAGATTTTCTGTTTTGGAGTTTTCGTCAGGGGGTCTTCACGTTCCACATTATGATTTCATTGAGTGTTTTCATGTAAATTTATTGTCATTATACAAACCTACCTTTTTTTCAAGGTTATTTACTTAACCATATACAGTGAGAAGGAAACAACATATGTCTGAAGCAGTTCTTACTTGTACCAACAAACTTGTTTGTTAAAAATTATCAACAAAAAATATATATGTATGTTTTCTTGTACCAAACATTTGGATATAGTGATTCTTTCGAATTTTTATTGAGCATTCAAGCAAGAAATGCTACTACTTCGTTATTATTGAATCATCTAATATATAGAGGAGACCTGGGCAAAACGGAACGCCTTAATTTTCCAAAGGTTATCTACATAATTTTTTTTTGGATTTATATTTGTTTTAGCCTAAATAACATAATGCAAAAAAAATTATAACTAATTCGTCATTATTTAGCCCTTACGGGCAAAACGGAACACTCGAAAATTTGAAAAAATCCCAAAATTGCTTCAAATGCATAGCGAGGGCGTGATTTTTTCCGAAAATTATGTGTATCTGCATGCGTGCGTGCTTTTGCATATAATATTTGCTTGCAATAAAATTATAACATTTTGACAGGGGTTAGTGATGCCGATATCGATATCAGTTTGTCATCATAATACGCACTTGATTTGATTCAGGTAGTAAATCATAATTTTGACTTTTTTTAGTTGTTCATTTAACTCATTTATTATATTGTGTTAATAACAATAAAAGATTCTGTCGATATGCTGAGAAAAAGCGTTGGTGGAAATCTAAAGGCATTGGAAAACAGTTCGAAAATAGCAAATAGTATGAAGATAGTGTGAATTGATTATATAGTGTAAAAGTGTACAAAAAGAAGTAAGGAGAAATTCGAAGAGCGGAGAGCATGCTTTACGACTACAAAAGGAAGACAGACCGACAAAATTGGCCTGAACACATTATGATTCAGGTCATCTATTCAACGTTCTAGACTCGTCCTCACCCTACTAGAAATTTCGTTCGGCATGCCGGATCTGACCTACGCCGAATTCGGCGCGAGTCTCGGTTTTCGTAGGGCATGCCGAACGCGGTATGCCTTATCAGGGCCGCATTAGCGCCGGATGAGGCCATACCCCATTCGGCAAACCGAATACGGCGCAAGTTTCGGCTTTCGTTGGGCATGCCGAATACGGTATGCCTTATCACGGCCGCATTAGCGCCGGATAAGGCTATAGCCCATTCGGTAAGCCGAATACGGCGCGA
>JAPYZN010002525.1:0-11639 GCA_030522865.1 Psyttalia lounsburyi
GTTTCAATTAGGAATTGATTATCGATAAAATCTTCTATTTTATTATCACAGAATTGCTTCTTCCGTTTAAGTTTGAGCGCACAGCTGTTTATTTTAAGGTCTTCTCGAGATATTTTCCCCTAGATTCCCCAGAATTCATTTCATTTTCTTTCTTGGGGAATTCCACACTTGAGGAAACATGAAAAATTATAATTTTGGAATGGAACAAACCGAAATAATCTCTTATTAGGCGATAATTAGGCCTCAAGCGAGTGCTGTGTGTGTAGGAACAATAATTAATTTTTTTTTTTCATAAGTAAATTCTACGGCCATATTGTCTACATCGACCAAAGTGTGTAGGGAGTTAAGACGGGCATTACATTTTGCTAATTATATTGTTATCGTTATTGGACACTTATCACACCTTATTATCGCCTAATAAGAGATTATGGCGGTTCGTTTCATTCTAAAATGACAATTTTTAATGTTTTCCTGCGTGTGTAATTCCCCAAGAAAAAAACACGAAAAAACTAAAATCTGGGAAATCTAGGGAAAAATGACAAAAAATTTCGTGAAAACGGGCCTTAAACTCGCAGTAAGCGAAGTAATGATAATTTTTAGGGGTGTCCATTTTGCCCCGCCCTCCCCTATATTTCTCACCTAGGGAGGAAACGTAGACAAGTCGTCCTCACGCGAAAAATTACGACCCGAGCCGAAGGCTTGTCTGATTCTCCTCCCGAGGGTTGAACACGATTTTCCTGCCAAAATGGACGAAAGTGAGCGTTTCTAACCGAGCAAAAAGCGAGATTAGAATGCTCACTTTTGGTCTATGTAGACAGAAAAACAACTAAAGTCCCCTCCGAATTAATTAATTCAGTTTTTGCTCTCCATCACGTAATTGTTTAAAATGTTTTCATAGTAATCTTCGATCAGTTAACGAGAAATCATTTAAAATTCCTAAATGCATACGGTTGATATTGATAGTACTTTATTTCATATTCCAAATTTCTTAAAATAATTTACATTTTTTTTGTGATTGTTCCACTACCTTAAAAATTCTCATAATCCTAAATAGAAGTAGTGATACTTACAGATACGTTTAGGCACTCAATATCGTAGAAAATTCATAACAGTAATGAAAACATAGTATTCACAAAATATTGCAAATTGTACCTGAATCCATCTAAATTAATTTCGATACTTTCGTTCTCGTGTTATATAAATTTTCAATACTATATAATAAAATTTTCAACAGTTCTTTGTGTTCGATATGTTCTTTCAGAATCAAACGACAAAATAATGAATAATAAAGAAACAGACAAACATGAATCAAATTATCACATATGAGTAATACGATTTCATTTAGCGAAATTATTTTTTGTTCTTCAATCCAAATAGTTACTTATTTCTAGTTGTAACATATATACATGATCAATTTTTCCACAAAAATATTTTGATTTTATGATAGTTCTTAACCTAAATTATTTGAGATGTTTGAACTTATTTCATGGACACATCGTTATCATATCTTTTATTGTCGGTAATCTCAGGTGTCACAAATGAGACCATTAATAGTGTAAATAGATGAAACCCAATTTTTGTCATTCGTAATTAACGAACTACTTTGTACGTAAATTGCGTTTATTTTTCTTCATCCGGAAAAAAAAATCTCAAAATGAAAAATGTGTTTGCTGTAACGATTGGTGGACGGTAGATTTTTAAAAGACTCGGAGAGATATCCCAGGTATAAAGGAAAATAACAAAAGCATTCCACTCCATATAAAATCGACCTGCGAGCCCTACCATCTCCTTGGGCCCCACCTGCCACTGTTTACGGCGGCCCCACCAATGCCCTCTCCCTCATTATTACCTATATTCTATTCCTTCCTTCTTGCCTTCGCCCCTTCATCGCCGTTTAGTTCCATTTTTTTGTATCACAAAAAAATCCTAATTGTAAAAACAAGCGGAACATACGTCACTTCAGAGATCCACCTCGAGCGTCGAAACATTGGCACTAATTTAATTCAATGAGCTGTGTCGGGTTCTTCACACCCATTATCACTAAAATCTTTAAAAAAATATCCCCCAAAAATTTCTCTTTACAATATATCACTGGTTCATTTAAAGTTATCAATAATTGCACTTATTGGGCAAGTCAGAATGTTAACACTCACTGATTTCCACTAGTGGCATCAATCTTCAATAATAAGTCACAAGAACTACCACAAGATGACTTTCACGCAGTCATAGTACTGGGCATACCAAGAATTCTCTCACGTAATGATGTAAAAAAAAGTCATCTCATATTTGGGACATAAGCACCTGACAAAGAGTCCCTCTCGAATAATGGGTGAATGCTGCAGTAGGGAGATGATGGATGACCGGTCACCGTTGGCCGTCATTATTTTCGAAATTTTCATTATAGCTCCATTTGACGGCCGGAATTTATGATGGGAATTCCCCTTCTTCTTCTGTCGCAATCTCTGACTTACCGACGCATAATGTCAGCAATGGTGAAGCCCTGCCTAGCCGGCGCTGGTCTCGGCGGCGGTGGTGGTGGTGGTGGTGGTTGCGGTGTTCGCACTCGGGGTGGTCGCGCTTCCTCTTCCCCCTTGATCCTCTCCCTTTCTCTCTCCCGCTGTCTCTCCAGCTCCCGTTCGCACTCCCGCTCCCTTTGCCTCTCCAACTCCCTCTCGCACTCGCGCTCCCGTTCCTGTAGCTCAAGAAGCATTCTCGAGGGTCCTGGTGATCCCAATCGACGTCGGTAAGAGGTTAGAATTGGGGGAGGTGGCGCCAGGATTGGTGGAGCTGGATTCTGGGGTCCGGTGATGGCATTGCTTGTCACGGTTTCCGGCTTGACCTGGAGGAGATCTCTCCGGATTTGCAACTGTGGCCGGGAAGGAAGACCCTGAGAGGATGAGCCGGAGTAGCTACCGCTGGAGGACGAGGGGTTCCTAGGGTTCGATGTGGCATTAGACGTCGACGGCCCGGGTTCCGGGCAATCCTCTTCTGGGCTGTCGTCATCTCGCAACGCCTCTTCCAAGGCTTCCGGAGGCACGTCGCCGACAGCATGAGTGAGGGCATGCCTTCTGAGGTCACAATTCCGCCGGAAAACCTTTCCGCATGATGTGCACTCGTAGGGTTTGTGATCGGTGTGGGTGAGTAGGTGAGTCTTTAAGTTGCTGCGTTGGTTGAAACTTCTGGAGCATACCGGACACTTGTGTGGTGACTCCTCCATGTGAAGGATCTTGTGCACGGCTAGGGTTCGGCTCTGGCAGAAGCCCTTGCCACACTCGCCGCATTTGAATGGCTTCTCTTTGCTGTGGATGTATCTGAAATACAAGAAGATTTATGATCAGGAACTCACGATCTCCTGGCCGGCGGGGACAGTGCGGATGGCGCAGACTTACCGGTGATCGCGGAGGTGGTCCTGCCGTCTGAATGCTTTTCCGCAGATGTCGCAGGAGTAAGGCCGCTCGTCCGTGTGTGTCCTCTCGTGAATTAGCAGATTGTAGGATTTTGTGAACTGACGGTTACAGAATTTACAGATGAATTGTTTCTTCGGTCGGGAAGCTCGGCCGGGTGCTCGCAGCAGTCTTCTGTCGAGATGTTGGTGAGCCAGGGGTCCACCTGGTGGGTACATCGCGGATGAACCTGGGAAGGGCCCGGTGAAGACTGGATAGCCCGGTGGGGGTTCCAGGAGTGGTGGAGGCGGAAGGAGAAGAGCTCTGGCCGCAGCCAACTCCTTACGCTTGTCCGCCATCATCGCCATTATTTCGTAGCTGGATGTCGTTTTTCTTGCTGACGGCTCCGCGGCTTCGTGGTCCTGGCTCGAGGACGATGAAGATGATGGAGGACCGCTCAGGTGGGCGTGCATCTCACTGGGGTACGGGGCCAAGTGCAATCGGGACGGAACGACGGGAACGAAGGCCGACGACTCTCGATGATGAGGATGGCCAAGACCTGCCACAAATCCATGGTGATGGTGATGATAGGCTGCTAGACTCGATGCGTCAAATGTTCTCGGTGAGGACAGACCTGTGCTACTTGTCGAACAGGATGTTGTTGAGGATCTCGATGTCAATAACTCTCTCGCAGATCTTGTACTCTCCTCTGCCGCCGAGGCTGACGTCACCACAAGATCAGTAGGCATTTTGATAATTCTTAATTATTATTCAGCGCCTGAAAAATTACGAGAAATGCTTAATTTATTCAGAGAATTCTCCCTCTGTTGCATGTGATAATCCGCTATAAATTTTATATGATTCTCATTAATTTTTTTTTCTTTATTACATCTTCTCATGCTATACGCACTTTATGGCTAATGTATTCTCACGCTTTTACTCCGTCATATTTCATGCTAGTAATTATATTCATTACTTTGCCAATGTCGGCATTTTTGTTCGCAATCATTTAACCAGATATTTGTGCGAGTTTGAGCGGCTACAAAGAATGAGAGCAAAATAATTATCGAGATTCAATTAACTTCCGGTTTTCATCATTAATTTCTTCATTGCGAAATTGTACTCAACGCGGATGTGCCCTCTATCGGTAGTCATTCTCTATGGCACAATGAACGATACTAGTGAGAACATATGAGTGGCCATTCCACGAATCTAAGAAGACTGGTTATCTCGCAGTCAGCCACACACCTGCCAACATGGCTTCCGCGAGACCGTCATGGCTGGTCCCGGTCGGCCATATTGGATCACAAAGGTAGTCGCCATGCAGCTTATCAACTTTTATCAATAACTTATTACTCAAAACAACATCTCCAAATTCGTACTGTCAGAGTCACCCCTGAAATCTATTGATCAATCAGTAAAGGCAATACTCACCTCGTTTTTGTAAATAGGTCGACAATTCGGCGATCTCTCAGTGTTTTATCCAGTCTCGCATGTCGAGGCCAATGTTCTGTCTTTCTCCGGTAACCGCTGGACCACACAGCCTCACGTCGAATGGAAAATCATTTTTCCAAGGAATCACCATTCACATCACTTGAGGAAAAAACCAGCAACGCGTGGGTATAAAAAAAAGTCCATAGATTGTAAAATTGATTTTTCAATATTTATCCACTTGTCATAATATCCACACAAATGAAATCCACAAAATTCACCCAATAAATATGAGAACGCCATCCGTGAGACACCATATTTTATGGATATCACTCATTCCAGTATTAGCATTTTACAAAACAGTAGTTGAATTGATAACACCTAGAGCTTAAGCGCGTTATAATGCAGCTTTTGCTGATGGTGCTGCGCGGTTTACTGCGTGTTGGACGCCGTCAGGTAGGCTTCCACCCGTTCTCCACACAACCACAAAGATACCTCTACTTTACAATTGTCCCTAATACAACTGTAGGCTAAGACGACCTGCACACACAGTTTGTGCCTGTGTACTTCGCGGCACAGCGGTTAGTCCACTCTTTCCGTTTGGCTGCCGCTAGTAGCGCTGCCGCTGCTGGATGCTGGGTGCGTTTTGGCCGCAACTTGCTCTTTTCCGCACCCGCCGTTTCATGCTGGTGGGAGTGAGACGAACGAGCGGCGGTACACTGTCCTAAAAGAAATAAACGATTGTGTGTGGGGGAGCGGAGTGCACCTGAAGTAGGAGAGAGAGACGAGGTCTCACCTGAATACATCCGCCGGAGTGAGTTGAACGAGCGGCGAGAAGAGGACCGAACGAGTGGGAAGGACGGAAGATGGCGGAAGGCGATTGGAATGATGCTCGAGCGAGATGGCGAGATGTCGCCTAGTGGGATATCACGTGAGGAGGGGAGAGACTCGTGTTGTGTCGCTCGCGAGGACCGCAGGTTGATTGTAGGAGGTGGTTTGGACCCGGTAGGGAATGGTATGAGGCCCAGGGCTGTAGCGAGCGTTGGGCTTCGATTGTAGTTCTTGAAATTAGAACCTACGATGTATTCGCTGCAACTGGAGTTCTCAGTGCGACGATTATTTTCGAGACAATGGGGCGATTCTTGAATTTGGTGGAGTCCTTTGCGGGAGGCCAAGTCCCCAATTGCGTCGGGAAATTATTGGATTGGGCCCCATGGGGTCCCAACCGCGCCTGCCGTGTGGATGAGTTCCGATGGTAGACCAAAAGGGATACAAGAGAGAGATGATGGGGGATTTTGCCTGCAGCCAGAGGCATTCTTGGTTGCTCTTGAGAGATCGAGTTGGGGCCCCCTTGGCGGCAGCCGACGACGCCCAGGCCCAGGCCTCACACTGGGGGTATAAAAAAATACTTCGGCTCACTTCTTATGTCCTCTCGTAAGACTTTACTACTGCCCCTTTTTTTTTTTTTTCTTTTTTCTTTTTTTTTCCCCTTTCTTTGTTTTGCACACTTGGGGCCCTCTCAGGTTGGGACTTCCAGTCTTCGGAAACACCTGTGCCAAGAACACGTATTCAAGTGGAAAATCGAGTCAATATTCATTCATTTCTCTTTTCTCTCTTGATGCGTGGGGAATAAAAGAACGAGTTAGAGGCATTATTTTTTGTTTCTTTCTGGTGTGAGGGGAGGGGGCGAGATTATTAATAGATAAAAAATATTTCATGCTCCATTTATGGGTCCTTTCAGGAATACATGACGTGAGATAGTACTAAATACACAGTTAAGGGTCTTCGGGCTTTCATATCTAGATGTAAATGAATTTTCTGGAAAATGGTGAATTCATTGGTGTATTATGCAAATAGCCGCTTAGGGAGAGATAAAAGTTTATTGCCCTTCTAGGTTTTCTGGAATATATGCTTGAGGACAAGGGAAACGATTATTTAGTATTTATTATTTTGTGTAGATTCTGAGGAATAACCCGGCACAATGTGGGGCAAAAAAATTGACATGTGAAATTTTAGCCGATTCCCATGGCCAAATAAAAAGTATTTAAGGGTATTTGGTGTCGAAATAGCATTCCAGTGCACATGGTAACTAAAGTGGCTATCTTCTTTCCTTTGAGTATTCAGTACCGACACGAAGAAGATGAAGAAGAAGTTCCGAGCTGAGGAGAAAATAAAATATAAAGAGTATTGAAAAAGAAAATAAGAAGGCATCGTCTGATGCCCAAGAGCCTAAGTGTATATACGAAGAGGTTGGCTGGCGTGCAACCGCCTCTGCTGTCGTTTTGTTCACTGAACTAGTTCCCTCCCGTCTCACTCCACCACCATTCCAGTGTTCCTAACCCTCAACTGGCCCCTGTGGGCAACGTACGTAGTCCCGAGAGGAAATCGGAGGAGGAATTCAATGAACAAAACGTAGTCCCATAGTTTGTGCACAACTTGGGACCAACTCGCCAATGAATTCTTCCTTTTTTCTATCAATTTTAGCAGTTTTTTTTTCTTGCAGGTTACTCACATACCAACACGACACGTAATGAGAACGTAGCATCAATCCTCGGTTATCTCGAGGATATCGGAGAGATCGGGGGGTACAGGTAAGTCCCAGGTAAGTGCCACGCAGATCGAGACATCGGGAGGAGGAAAAAATATGGCTAAGGTAAAATGGAGAGGCAAACGATCGGCACTTGCGAGAGAAGATCGGAAGGCAGCTATTGGAGGGACACTGCGTGGATGATCCAGAATTATTTCTTCGTAATGAATTATCCTGTTGTCTGGGATTTTAACAACGATCGCTAGAGGTAAGTGCAACAATGAGTGTAACTCATGGAAATGAATTTAATAAACTACTTTGGTAAACTAAATTGTTTATTTAATATTCCTTTAAGTTATGAAGAATTTTTCAGTAGACGACGGAATTTTCTTTTCTAAAAACAAAAATAAAGAGGTTTGACGTGTAAGAAGAGAATTCGACGGGGTAATTTATTTTCATTTGTTTTTAGAATTTGATATTCCCGAGTATTGAAATTTTTTTTCCTGTCAAAATATTCAATTATAAAGAAAAATCTGTAGAATATAAATCCCCCGAAGATTTTTTTATGAGTGCATCGGGTAATCAAACATATTCTGGTCTTATACTCCCAAGGAATTAGTGCGTGGAGTTTACGAAGGGAGATGAAGCATTTTTTTCTGCATAATTAGGTTGCCCCACGGTCGCTCTAATAACACGTAGGGATCCACCAAGTTCCTTTCCAACACACCAACCGCTTCGGGCTGTAATTTAAATCGCAAAGAGCCCTGAAACACTGGCGATCTTGCTCTTCTTATGTCCCTCCTTCTTACTCTCTATCCATTCGGCATTTTTCTCTCTCTCTCTCTCGCTTTGGGCCTTTTTTCCACTTTGCCTTCCTTTCTCTTCATCGCCGGTCATATTCTCTCGACGCACACAAGAGCGAGATGAGAAAACGTTTATACACATCAGAGTGAGCCAAGTTTACTTTTCATTCCAAGGAGTTACTCGACAAAAAAAAAACAAAAATGAGGGATAAATGAAACATGAAAATTCGTTGGGGAATGGGGGAATAATTGTTGAAACTGGTTTTACATTCTTTTTTTATTCTAAAACACAGGAAATATTTTGTGTAAACAATGTCGTTTTGTTTACGAAATAATGTTTGTTTTTTTCTTTTTCGTCGTTATCTCAGGTGTTTGAAGATTGTTTTATCACACTTTATTTAATTATTTTATCATGTCTCCACGTTTTCGTCGTTATTTCGTTCTCCACTAAATGGCACCTACTGGATACACACAGCGCTTTTACTACTAAAATCTAGACGAATTAATTTTTTTCCGACATGATTTGAAAAGCAAAAAAAAATATGAAAGCGTGGAAAAAAATTCTCGGATTTTCTCGGCTATTTTCGATTTTTTTGTCATTAAAATACACATTATAAAGTGAAAACACTGACCTTGTATTTGCATTAATCCATCATTTTTTTCAAGTCTACTTAGAATTGTTATTTCTTTTAAGGATTCGTATTTTCTATTTTACCAAAAAATTGTTTGTTTTTATGTTTTTCCTGTCTTAAATTAAATGTTCGTGAGTCGATAATAAAAATTGAGTCCCTACTGTCGGATGTTAATACCGATGGTAATTTACTTTACCGATGATTCACGGAATTTATCTATTATCGATAAAAGTATTTCTGCAATCATCGAAAATTCTAACTCTGAAAAATTATTAATCGTCAAACAACATTTGCTTTGTTTCAGATTTGAAAACTCGTTTTATCAAATTAAAAAATGTACCAAATCTAAATTTTCTGTCTTCGTTTTTCATTGTTTTAAATTCATAAGCGAATTCGAAATTATGAATATGGGGTTTTTATCATACAATTACGTCATTGGCAGCTGCCGTTATAATCTGGTATCTCAAGTCTTGATTATTATCTTACATTTTGAGCGGTTTTTGCATATCCGTTTGATGTCATAATTTTTCCATCTTAAAATTCATATTTCTTTCGTATTTTTAATAAAATCAGTTTTGAGGCTCAACAGCCGGAACACATGACATATTTGTTCACCACTGGAACCAAAAATTCCACAAAAAATCCTCCCAAAATGGTTGTCGCTAAAAGAAAAGAACCTATTAACCCAAGGGCTCTAAATTTTCCCATACACCGAAAAACAAACAAAATCTTTCGGAATCAGAATTATTTTTTCTTTTTCGGTGTATTTATCTTGGTCAGACAATTGAAATACAATTACTCTAAAACTCTGTCAATATCTGTTAGTCTCCATAGATACATAACACACATAATATCCATATATTTTATTAAATCTAAATCTCAACATGAAAATTAAACTGAAAAAAGTCGATGCGCAAAAGTCGATTCTACTATTCACATCATAAATAACAAAATCGGCATTACAAATACTGTCCACTCGCATTCATTCACTCAAATATATTCCTCCAATTGACCTACAACTAATTGTTTCATTGCATATTAATAATCATGCTATTTACCGACGTTAGTAAACCTATGAATAAACAACAACTATTGATACATTCACTCTTCGCGACGCATTCATCATCACCAAAATATTCATTTTAAATACTCAATCTTGAATTTTCTGTATACACTATATCATAAAGATTTGTTTTAATGCAATATTTTCTTTATCTCTCGTAACAGCAATAATAATTCTAAAGCATTGACAATTGTGCAAGTGAGTAAATAAATATATAACGTATGCATTATTTTTATAATAATCGATTGAGAGGAGGTGACAAAGAAATATAAATAGTTTGAAACCATAGAATGGGGTCAAGCACGGGAGATTGAGACGTTATCGTTATATCGATAAATAATCAGTTGGATAATTGGTTAATCTGGTGAACAATAGTTCAACGAAATCGGTTGCTCTGGTTTCAATTAATATTTGATAACTTATGTTATTGAGGATGCACAATGTGGGACGGCCGGGGATTTAATCTGATGTCCATTCCTCTGTGATGCTCTGTTCTGTTGCTGTTTTGTCCCGATGAAAAATTCAATTAAAGCGAATTTACGAAACTCAAACTAGCGGAATATTCGTTAGAATAAAATTCAATTATTGTTTTTTGAAAGTGCACGAGTACCAATATGTTGTTGATGCCTCAAAAAACAAGAACCATTTTAAATATTTTGACTTGAGAGTTTGAAAAGATTAGGTGATGATTGCGATGTCAATTTTTAGATCCTCAGTTTCAAAATTATTTTTTTTTTTGTCGGGGGCTAATCCGAGGAGAAGCCCGAGTAAAGCCTCAGCTGCGTCCGGTAATACGACGAAAATATATTCAAATCCGTAAATTCTAATCTACTAATAATCACAATTGAGTGATCCGCTAGTTTTCATTTCATCTGATTCTTCTCAATATCTGAGGTCAGTATCAAATATTTGTTTGAAATATAAAGGAGATATTGGAAGGCCCTGAATTTTTCATCGTGAGAAATCACTCAACTGCATTATCTTTTGTATTTTAGAAATCGGCCCAACATCCCCCAATTTTTTTTTTATTTTTATTTTACATTCGATGAGCATTGTTGAACATTGCGTTATTCTTGGGCGATTTGCTGGCAAACGCGTCAGCCGACCTTTATCCAACGGTCGATCGAGTACTCAAGCGCTGCTAACCACCTAAAGGAATTTATTGTTCATTAAGATCAATGGGGTTTACACTGGTTAACCTTCGTGTGCATGGCAAAATAAATAAAACTTGGATTAAAAATAATTTCAAGGATTGCTGAACAATATTTGACATCATTGTCCTCTGGATGATTTCAGGGGGTCGAGGATTTCTCGAAGATGGAGATATAAATTTTATTGATATATGTCCCACGAGAGAGTCCTCTGGGAATCCGATGAAAGTGAGTATTGATCGTCCACGAGTTCTTTTTCCACACTATTACTCCACCACATTTCTCTAGTTTCTAAACTTTTACCTGCTTGGGAAATGTCAAAAACTTTTAACAGCGAAATCTGGGGTAATTGTTAAAAAAAGACACCCCAAAATAATAGTATATTTCGAAACGAGTGCGAAAAAACACTTTTTTCACAAGTTACGAACAAAATTTTTCATCACGCTGTGACTGAAAAGTACTTTTTCATCACGCTGTGTCGGAAAAGTAACTTTTCAGTCACTCTCCGCTTCGCGTCGAGTGACTAAAACGTACTTTTTCGACACACTGAGATGAAATAGTATATTTTGTAACAGGTGAAAAAAAATGGTTTTTGGCGAGTGGGAGGTTTATATGACGAGCCGAAGGCGAGTGATATAATCCCACGAGT
>JAPYZN010002526.1:0-20589 GCA_030522865.1 Psyttalia lounsburyi
AGGTATTGACATTTGAATGTTATCAATTGTTCGAGTCTCAAGTATTGAACTGTTGACTGAATGTGAACTCGGAAATTTTCTATGCGTGCAGGATTGGAAGATCTGGCATTTCAGCCTATTTAACCGTCATGTTGACGTCGATTGGACGCCATTTGCTCTGATAATTACCTATTTTTTATTTTACCCTCTACTCCCTTATTTCTCAATATTTCCCAAAAAAGCTCTTTAAAAATGTTCTTAATTTTCTCTATTTTTTTTCAAACATATATTTATAATCCTCGGGGATCTACGTATTACTAAAATTAAATTTCCAAACAGACGTATTTTTCGATAAAAAATTCAAAATAAAAACAATCTAGATAACGGTCGGCTGAAAGTACCCCCGGGCCGTAATAAATCCTAGAATTCGGAGGACTCCGGAGATCAGGTATTGACATTTGCATGTCGTCAATTGTTCGAGTCTTAAGTATTAAACTGTTGTCGGAATGTGAACTCGAAAATTGTCATTTAAAATTGTGAATTTTTTTTGCAGGTGTTCAGTTCAGCCCAAGGCAGCTCAAGTATCGGAACTATGTAAATTTCAATTAAGAAAATATGTAAAACAAATTTTTTACATCTTGAAATGTCTCACGATTAAATGTTTTATTGGAAAAGTCATCTGTTGATCCATCATTCTCTCCAAATCAAAACGTACAATTCAATTCTCCGATCAGAACGGGAAAATCTCATAATTCAGAGGCCACCGTAAACTATCGTGGTGCGGTTGTCACGACACGAGTTTCAGACGTGGTGATAGGTGTGGCCGGTAACTTGGTCTACAGAGGGATCGTACCAGTCGTCCTATAATTTCTCGTGTCGACTGACTAAGCATTTCCTATCGGAGCATGGTGTGGCACGGTACGCGCCAGCATATAGTTCTGCTTTCGGTCGAATAGTCTGGCCCACAAGAGGTGTTCCCTCCCCATTCTTGGCCCCCGCTCGTTCTCTTACCGCCGTTCACCCTGATGCCACTTAACTTCCGGACCCATCGCCAGCACAACTCGTCCGTGACGCGACTCGTTGCCCCAGGACCTTATTGCTCAGGGCCGCCTTGCCCGATCGCTTTTTGGCATGATCGACCCACACTAATTGCTACTTCTACTGCTGACACTATTGTCTACTAACTAAACTACTGGGGTATATACCTAAGTTGCTTCTGAATTAAGTTGCGAAGAACTTGACTGCGAATTCATTATCACCAGGAAAAAGGAAATACTATCGATTTGGGGACCAATTCAATAATCATTGTATGCAATTTATAGCATTGTTAACAACTTGCGGATATTTTTTGTATTAATAATTAATTTGTTTTCTCTGGGTGCATTAATGTAACGTTTTAACCCCAAACATTGGATACAAAAAAGGAATTTATCAATTATCATTATGTACGATCATAATGTCAAGAGTCAGAATTAGTAACAAATATGGTTCCACTTTATTCCAAATATAACTGGTTAAAATATTTAAAAAAATATCCTAGATTAGAGTTACTTGGTTTTGTTGTATCAAAGGCGGTCGCAAACGCTCTCGATCTTGCTTCTAGTTCTCCTCATCGAGCACTGATTCATTTTTTAACATTTGCATCTCGGCATACCCTAATTTCCTTCTGCTTCTCTTTACACCCTCAGACTTTCACACCCTCTTACCGCGCACTCTTTGTCACACACAATACTCTCATTCATTCCGCCACTCGAAGCAAACGCAATACCCAAGACGCATAAACACTTACTTTCCCAAACTGTCACTGAACCTAAACACTTTACATTTCCCACTTCAACCTCAGAAACTCAGTCTCAACCGTGCGGCCTCTATTTAATCTTTCTCGTATTTTAATTAACTTTTGACAATTTTTCTCGTGTCCGCACTGTTTTTATTATTATTATTATTTTAAAATTATTTTACTGATAGCCCAATTATGACGGCTGATATTTCAAATGTTTTATAACGAGACGAACTTTCCATTGGAAGACAAGATATTTAACAAACGAGATGTTTTATAATAATATCGCGAAATAAATGTTGTCAAAGTTAAAATATTTGGTTTTCCACATCGTAAAACACAGAAGAATCGTGTAATTTAATTGAAAAACTAGCAATAATTACTTTACTTTAGATATTAACTTTGTGGAGGAAAATTTGGGGAAAAAGAGTTGACTGGGACCATACATTAGCTGGGGACAACGAGGGCCTTGTGAGGCCTAACGCCATTAAGCTGTCACATGTGTAATAGCGAGGAATAAAAACTCTGGCGACGTTGGCTGAGGAATTTTCAACCAAATGGCGAATACGGCGTTGACGATCTCCTTGGAGAAATGGAAATCTAGCAGTTTAGTTAGCAATGTAAGCGAGAGCACATGTACTTGCAATTGAACATTACTTATCAATCTAATTTCGGCGTTAGGCTTGATTATTCATATTTTGAGCACCCTTACTTTTAAATTAAATTTTAGATTTTTTGACGACTATTCAGTGCAGTTTATATTTATCACGCTAATTAGTCTCTTAAGGTCCAGGTATACCTCCAACCAAACGATATCTAGATTATTTCTTTCGAATTTTTGATCTACACTTTTATTTGGAATCTTATTTTTTGTAATAAATAGACCTCCAAGAATAATAAATATATATTGAAAAAAAACTAGCGAAAATTAAAAAGCTTTTCGAAGAGCATTTTTGAGAAATATTCAAAAATAAGTGAGTAAATAAGGGTAAAATAAAAAATATTAAATACTTGAAAGGAACAGTTGAGAACTCGCACCACGGGAAGTGACAAATGATAAGTATCGCAATTTTGCATCATTTTTTTGTCACGAGTCCTATTTCTTACAGTATAAAAGGAAGCTTAAAAAATGCAAAAAAAGTTTTCAAATTTTTTCAAAAAGACTTCTTTTAAATTAATGCCCTATTTCGCATTTCAGACTCTCTCATCGCCATGTTGCTGCCAATGGGACGCCGATTACAGTGGTAATTACCCATTACCCCTCTTTGAAAATGTTCCTAATTTTCTCTAATTTTTTCCAAATATACATTTATAATTCTTGGAGATTTACGAATTACAAAAAATAATTTTCCAAATAGACGTATGTGTAGATAAAAAAATTCAAAACAAGAACAACCTAGGTAACTTTCGGCTGAAGGCCGAAACACCCGAGCCTTAATAAAACTATTTTCTTCAATTTTTCAAGTCTAAGTATCTAACAGCAGGCATGTCAGGGAAGAAGCTCAGGAGATGAAGGATTGATCTAATCATTGAAAATGCTGAATACAGTTTGTGTGGACGAATGGATATCGCAATAGACTGGTAAACGACCCGTGTAATCGAATTCCGCATCAAGAAAGAGGGAATCGATTTATCATACCCCTTTGGCTCGACTGAACCTGGAATGTTACGTGAGAAATGAAGAATGTGTTGCCTTCATGATTTTATTATACGGAAAATAGCAGCCACATTCAGGACACACGGCACAGAGTGCTTGGATAGAGTGTCTGTTTCCATTAATTTCGTTCCATTAATTCTCCATTATTTCGAATCTCTACATTGATCAAACATTCGTGCATTGTAATCATCCATCGCTGCAACAATAACGTCAGTTGGAGCTCACACGTTCAATGGAGCATTCACATGGGTTGAAATTTCCGGAACATTTGTATTTGTCGACCTCGGAGTTTATTCTTTTTCTGTAAAAACGACTCCCTTAAAGAAAAATCTCCGTAATTAAAAATTGTTAAGTCACTAAGTTTGAGTCAGTCTCTCATTATTTCATTTTCATTTACACAATTCGTGTACCAGATGCAATGAAATTTTCATTATTGTGAATTCAATTCCAATTTGCGATGAAATCAATCATCAAATTTGCGGATCAGTCGGCAGGCGTCAATAATGCCCTAATTATTATTATTTTTTTTTTTCGAGGAATTCAATACATCAGAGGGTTTTATATTACTTCCTATTTCTGTTTCAATTTACGAGGCCGCTGTATAACACAAAGTATGTTTAATGTGTGTATTTATGCTGAGACTATTATTTTTTTTCTTCGACGGAGTTAATTGTATGTCTCGGTATCAGCGAAAAAAAATTACATTCATCAATGGCTAGGTAGTCTTAACTTTATTTCTCAAAAGATATTGATATTCTCACGTCACCCTAGGAGAGAATTGCAAGCGCCCACTTTTTTTGTGACAGGACATTTATTACGTATAAAATAATTACTTCCTATCGGGAACTGAATAAATGTGAAATCCATAATATTTCCTGTCACTTTCTCTTTGATGAATGAGCTTCATATGTCGAGACATCAATTAATAGTACCCATTGAGCAACTTTCCCTGAGCGTTATAAGCGAAGAATCTGTCGATAGTTGAGTGTCTGGTTAGGCTATCGATTACCCGGCAAATCGAGCGTATAATTGGTAGACAGACGACCACCTAATCACGTGTCCTCTCGCTTCAGCATTTTCCCATCCTCTTTCCCCTAAAACTCACCAGATAGTTTGACAACAGTAAAGAGACAGGGCAATTCATGAGAAATTAAAAGTTTGATCCTAACAGTGTGCGAAACCAAACGCGCCTAGAGCACACATTTCTCTCCTTTCCGTTTCTCGAAACAATTACAACTATGCTTCAACAATTTATAATTTCTAGTTCTCTCACGGGCGAACTTTCTATCCCCGCAGACCCATTTCCGGTCCCTCTGCAGTCCTCCCGTGTCGCGAGCCGCAGTATCTTTTGGTGGGACACGGGTGAAATGTTATTGCTTTAGCAGCCTCTGTGGATAATTTCCCTCATTTGTTCGCTCGACTCGGAGAAGCACAGAGCCACACATTCTGCGGGGGAGAAATTCCAGAGGATTTTCCGCCTCTCTCGACACAGGTCCGAACAATCCAGACTTGAGTTATTTAGCCACTCACGTGTGGGCTCCCTGCCTCATCACGAGACGTGATGAAAAGCAGGACTCTTTCCGAAATTAAATATTTCGGAAACTCGGAGCAATTGTACTATTGGGCGAGCGGAGGAAAGGTAAGTACACATAGGTAAATATTCAATAAAAATTACGGCACAATTCACATAATATTCTGGCGTAAATTGTTTTCAGCTAATTTTTATAGGAACTGAAGAGCCTGTCGCCAAAAAACACACAAAGGTCCCAGAATTCGTTTGGAAGATGTAGAAGTTAACAGAAATTTCAAGAAGCATTGTACAGTGGAAAATAAAAATTCTTGGAGGTTTGAGGATTTTTGCGGAACGTTCAACAAAAAAAAATAAACAATATGTTGTTGGATTCTCACGAGGAAATTTGTAGACACAGATTTTTAACTAAAAAAAAGTGATATTTATTTTGCAAAATTCTTAGTTGTGAAAATGGTACTGAATGTTTCAAGGGTATCCAATGACTTGGTTACTATGATGTTCTAGCTATTGAGTAGAAAATAAAATTACCTAAAATCAAAATCTCTGGTTATATACACTTTAAGAACTAGGAAAGTGGAGAGGGAAAGGTTGAAGTATCGGTGAGGACCAGGGTGAGTTTATTATTCTGGGGAAAGGGTGAACCGTCGATAAGGGCCAGAATGAGTGTCTTATCCTCGGAAAAGACTCACCTTGGGAGATCCCGAGTTTATTACATTACGGATTAATTTAATTAGAGGGCTATTGGGTGAAACGAACGGTTTATAATAATTGTACTAAAAATATTCTACGTGGAATACAAAGATATAAACAAATTATACTTGGGTATACAATAATGTTGTTACAGGTCTCCTGCACTGTGAATCATAATCATGAGGCCACGGATGGATGAGTAATTTTTACGAAACAGATCGGAGAATCTACGTGATGATTGACACTTTTTATAGAAGGTTATTTCCTGTTTCATCCAACCGTTTCTAATATTACTTCAAATAAAACTCCCACTCTCTCAGCCTCTGACAGTCCTCATTGTAGTTTTATGATTGAGAAAATGAAGAAAAAAAAACTCAAAAATCTTCATTTTTTGCCAACGTTTCGTGCACTCAAAGTATTCCTCTTCAGGGCATTTATTTATTCTAGTTAATTATTTTGGCATATAACAAATGTAAACCACAATGCAAACTAAATCTGTATATTGTTCTGATCACATTAGCAAAAAAATGAAGATTTTTTAGTTTGTTTTTCTTCATTTTCACAATCATAGAACTACAATGAGGACCGTCAGAGGCTGAGAGAGTGGGAGTTTTATTTGGAATTTTTTATTTCACTTCCATATTACGCTTTGAAACATAATTCTTAGGTCTTTTTGGTGATAATTTTTATTGAATATTTGGTAATGTGTAAATTAATGGACTCCACATCAAATTCCATTATCTCATACTTCTCGACATTGGTTTGACCGTTCGAAATTATAATATTCAAGCAGAATAGGTCGGACTATTCTGGAAATGAATATGAACACCATTGTACACCATGGTGCACCTTGTGGGGTTCACACCAGCCGCGTTTCCGTCGCGAACCCCGGGTAACGCTAAGTGCTGGTGAGGATTGTTATACCTTACCGCACGTTGATTTGTACGTAATCGAATTTATTTTAATTATTTAATTTACATACCTTTAGTAGGAAAGGAGAGGGAAAGGTTCCATACATCGACCCAAGCATAATGAATTTCAAACTCGATGTCTTGATACGAACAAATGATTGAAAGCAACCAGTGTCCTACACTAGAAAACACCACAATAAGGCAACGGAACGATTTGTGTGGGGGGAGTGAGGTGATCGGAGGTATTTTGTAGAGCTCCTAAAATTACATATTACCGAATATTTCTCTACGTGTATTGTAGCTTCAATGAAATTTTTCGTCATATTTGCGCATTCAGCAGAAGAAATTTAACGCAAGTGATACTAAATTTAATTTTTAATTTTTAAAATTCTCGAATGTCTCATTTTTTCATTGAATTTATCTAATGATAACTCTATTCTTTTTCAATTATTTAATCTTAATTGAAAACTAAAAATTGAACAACACTTGTTACCCTTCCCCTAAAGACAATCAACTTCTTTCGCAATTTGAGATGTTTTCCATCAGTTCTTTCCGCCCGAACTTCGGAGGCTCGAGTAATAAAGCACTTATGGGCCGCTGGATTCCATTCAGCGATAACCCGCACAGAGAAAGCGATGCAGGAAGAACCACAAGGGCCGAAATCTACAGGCGATCGTGGTAAATCCACGTGGAAGATCGTGGACTCCCACTCTAGCCAGATGAAATCCACGGAGTTTCAAGAACCACCCAGTCTAAATCAGACTAATCCCGTAGACCAGGCAAGTCTTATCCCGCTCTCCTTTGGATACCTCCTATCTACCAGTCTCATCTCCAGCTAGTGTCCCTATACTCCCGGGCTTCCACCCATTTTCCATCTTTACGGAGACGACTTATCCAAACTCTTTGTGCCACTTCTGTCTCTCGGACACACAATTACGTGTCTTGAGAGAGCCTCCGCATCTCCAGACTTGGTCTCTGGTGCGCCTTCGCCAAAGACTTTTTTATACGCCTGAGAAATCTCTAGGGAAATCGTCTACGGTTGAGGTGAAACGAAATGTCAATAGCGATGTCGGCAGAGAGCGTTGGAAATTAGAATATGATGAACATGAGCGAATCGACTCTTTTCGTAAGAGAAAAATTTTCGAATGCAATGAATTCCTCATTAAATACAAAATTATCTCCGGAATAAAAGTCCTTAATTCGTCAAGACTGAGTGAGCTCTCTCGTTGAATTTTCATTTAAAAAATCCATCACCAAATTCAGTTGAATTTTCATTTCTCTTGTCTAGTTCTCAAAAAATTATAACTCACGTTCTAATTTGACAATGGGGGAATGGACTTTTTGTACGTAAGAAGAATAGCAGAATTAAATGAATTCTTAATTACGACCCGAATCGTCTCCGTAATCAAACTTCGTAATTCTTTAACTTTGATTAAGTTCTCCTGTTGTTTCATTTTCACGTAAAAATTGCAAACCATCCTAACTACCTCGAACTGTAATTATCAAACAATTAATCAATGGCGGAGTGATTTTACTAGAATATTGGAGTTTTTGAAACTCCAGAAACTTCACAAAAATAAAATGCCTGACTGTTCTACCGGATATAACGAGGCCAAACGTCTCTTCTCTCCTCCTTCTTCTCCACCTTTTATTTTTCTCTCTTCAGAAAATGTCGCCGGAGAAGAGCCTGCGGTAATCAGTGTTGGATTCCCAAGACGAATTCATCTAATTGAATCCTCCGGAGCGTATTAACGAGAAAACGTGGCTCTCTTTGCTGCGGGAGCTTTTATTCTCTCTCATCCCCGATTCATTTTACTTTTCCCTCGGACTCTTGAATCATTCCCCTTGATCGCTAATCAGGGGTCGGTTAATTATTCGTTCGGCTCGAAGTGGAAGTACAGTTCATCTTGGAAATTTCCGCTAATTGTACTTCATTCCTTCCTATCGTCTACACGTAGAGAAATATTCAACAAAAATTATCAGCAAATATATAATACCTAAGAATTACGTTTCAAAACGTACTCTAGGAGCGAAATAAAATTCTAAAAAAATTCTCAATCGTCACGTTAATTCTACGATTTGTTTTGAAAAAATTCTTAAACATCCAGGAATTTTTACATTCTAAAGTATAATGATTCTTGAAATTTCCGTTAGATTTTGCAACTGTCAGAAAAATTACATGACATTGCCATTTTTTTTTCGGTGACAGACCGGAGAATTTACAGAACTTTACAAATTTATTCTCTACAACTCCTATAGAAATTGGTTGAAAACAATTCACGCCATCAGATTACAAGGGTGGTTCCATAATTATTATTGAATAATTCTCTCCGTGTAAATGTTCATATGATTGTAAAAATGACTTATCATTTTGAATGTATTGTTCAAAATGCTTGGCAGATATTTCCGGTACTCAAGCTACCAAATATTCAATTGAATATTCCAGATAATTTGGTATTAAATATTCTCAATTCTCTATTAAAAGTTCACGTGAGTGGAGGTAAGCTTGTCTTTCGATGCATAAAAATTTTCAATTTCATTACATTTTCGGTACAAATTCGCCATGAACAGCCGATAAAATTTTGATTTTCTTCTGATAGTAGAATAAAGACTCCTTCAAGTCCACAAAGAAATCCTGAGGCTTTCTTCCCCAGAATCTTATTCCTACGCAGGGCCGGCCGGTTCCAACTGCGCGCCAAATCCCTCTACTCATGAGCTTATAGACCCGTTTCGAGAGAGTAAAAGGACTCGAGGAGAGAAAAGCAATCATCTACCGCGCCTTTTCTCAGCGATCTCAAGGAATCCCTCCGCCAAGCGGATCTCCTCAATCCGCTGAATTCAACTTCCTCCTCCAGCAAATAAATGTGAAGAGTATTTTGGATAGTCTACGAGGGTCGAGGGTCTCCATTGTTACCCCCGGATTTTCAATGAGTCAACCATTACAGATTGTTCACGATTATCCTGTGCACTGGATACAATGGCCGTAGGAAGTTCTCCAACTTTCGCTGACGAGAGAGATTTATATATGGAGCTGTGTATACATGAAGAAACTTCTGGGTTCAGCCCTGCCCATTGACGGACGCACGTGCTTTTCCGGATTCTCCTGACCGGGTGGAAAAACTTAGTAGAAAAGAGATCAAGATAGTATTGTTGAATGGCAACAGTGGAAAGTGAGGTTGATACACAGGGACACTCAGAGCGAGAAAAAGATGGGCTGA
Organism: Psyttalia lounsburyi; assembly: GCA_030522865.1. Taxonomy (NCBI): domain Eukaryota; kingdom Metazoa; phylum Arthropoda; class Insecta; order Hymenoptera; family Braconidae; genus Psyttalia; species Psyttalia lounsburyi. Next base: position 9,767 of record JAPYZN010002526.1, read on the forward strand.
GAGGGCTTTCGCCGTACGTGACTGGCCAGTCAACAAGAACACCCGCTCACTTTCTATTCTTCAACCGTCCACCCTGCCCACCATTTGTTTTTCTCTCAGTATTTTGCAGCCTCCAGAGTGTCATTCTTAGGAATGTACCACAATTTTCTGGGTATTTATTCTCTACGTTTTTCACAGTTTTCTTTACGGGGGTTGGCATTGTTGAAATACTCACCGCCGAGGAGAAAGAGTCCGCAGGCGATTACTGTCTTGTGATCAGCGTAGCAGTGACCGATGAGGGCGCAAAATGTACCGGCGAGGATGAGGATGACGGCTGCTACTTGAAATGGCGCTGATATCCTGGAAGCAAACATTTTTTATGAGGAAGATCTTAAGGTTAGGAGAACGCTGAGAAAAAAATCGAATTGTGTTAATCTGATATTCTTCTAACACTTTTATAGCAAAATTGAGTTACATTTTCAGTTTGTGGAGGAAAATTTAGGGAAAAGGAGTCGACTGGGACCATAAATTAGCTGGGGACAAAGAGGGCCTTGTGAGGCCCGAGGCCTGCAAGTCGTCACATGTTTTCCAGTGAGGAACAAAAGCCCTGGCGACGTTGGCAGAGGAATCAAATAAATACAAATAAATGATGAATAGGACGTTAAAGATCTTGATAAAACTATTTTCTACAAATCGAAATGTAGAAGCAATTGGAGAAAAAAGTTTTCCCGGTGAAGCTTGGTTGATGGACGCCATGTCGGCCAAGGTTTTCCATGATTTGCCTTGGTCACCAGGAGAGTCTGTACATGGAGTACAGCTCCTGGGGTACAATGCGACTTGGTTGGAGAGGAAGACGGCCCATGATACCGCAATTAGGGGGGGAGGGAGTAAAAACCCGAATAGAGTAAACTGGGAAATAAATAAATAGATAAATAAATAGAAATGTAGAAGCATGCTTCACGGTTGAGAATTTAGATTACAGGTATAATAAATCAATTCGCAATTAGAAATTTTGCCCATACGAGGGGAAAATATTGAGTGAATTATGAGATTGCCACTTTGGAGATGTCCGCCACATGTTTATCAAGGCGCCGTAATATCCCGCCTGGGAAATCTTTCTCAGGCCACAGGAAAGACAAAACACTGACAGAAGTTAATCAAGATTTGTGAGCGAGATGATGTCGTGACGTTGTAGCAGCATCTGACGCTAAATCAGATTGATCAGAGGGTCATCCACGAGGACGGATAGTTCCGCCACTAATCGCACAATAAGCATCAACTTAAGTACAAATAAAGCGACAGTGAGTGATTTCATTAAGATTCCGAGACTAGAGTTCTTGCTTTATTACTCTCGGTATGTTGTATAGCAGCTTAATTACCTCAACTTAATTTTCTCTATCCGGTTTTGTTCATTTTATGAGCACTCATTCCTCGCAAATATCTCCAGAAAAGGAGAAAGGGTATTTTCAGTTCAAGAGTACCGACAGCTAATTTGATCCTTTCTTTGTCTCTATTTGTGTACAATTGTTCACGCCACGAGCAAAAAGTTAATCTTATTTTTATTACACCCATTCATTTGGCGAAATTAACTCATTTTTATTGAAGTATTAACTGTTTATAACCTCATCTGATAAAATTTAATTTAATTTTGTGTTATTGTCACTAAAGGATTCACTCTCATCCGGGCATAAGCTGATGTGGAAATGTTCTCATTCATTTTCCGATGGATCGCTATTTTCTGACGTATATACCTCCCTCATTAATTAGGATAATTACACTGATCATGCATTACCCTGAAATAGTATATTATGCAACATGTGCGTAATTGTGTTTTTGGCTCGTGGGAGGTTGTAACACGAGCCGAAGGCGAGTGTTATAATCCCACGAGCCAATACGATATTTTATGTCATTGTGCCCGTAATTCGGGATTTAACCGAGTGAAACGAGGTTAGAATCGCGTGATTACGGGCACCTATGGCATAAATATTTTTGAAATTCCAGGAAAAATGACAACAATGTACTGTGACTGAGGATCACAGCAATTCCACAGAAATTCCAGGAATGGTGCTCTTACTTCCTTGTTCCAGGAATGCAATAACACTCAACTTATTGTTTTCATTTTATCCTCTTTTGTTAATTTTATGACGAAAATAATTCCTCATAAAGGTCTGAAAGGAAAAGCGAAACTTTGGGTATTTCCGTCTTGCTCCCAATTTGCCAAATTTTCTTGAATATTCAACTCTGGCGAACTTCGTTCAAATAAATTCTGTTGTATTTTGCTGTTATCGAGATATTGAAATAAAAAAATTGGGATCTCCTCAAATCATTCCCCAGGTTCGATTTTCCTGAGGAATGAATTTCCAGGTAACAACTTTCCGGGGAGAATTTCTCCTGAAATTCGTCAAATATAATTAGGGGAATGAAAATTGGTTTCTCTCACTTTCCGATGAATCACTTCATTTCCTCCAACAATTAAAATGTCATAACTAGCAGTGAAATAGCCAGCGAGAGATTCCGTAAAGATTCCAAGATCAGTACTCTCACTTCAATATTCCAGGAATGCAATAACCCACAACTTAGTTTCCTCGTTTCATCCGGTTTTGTTTATTTTGTGACGCCGCTCATTTCTCATAACCGTCCCGAAGAAAGACGATGCTTTGGGAATTTTTACCTTCCCAGAAGAGCGCGAAAGTTTTGTCCATTTCTTCACCTCGATTTGCCGTTTGCTTTTATTAAAGCGAAGGAAGGAAGGCAAACGAGGGAAAACAGCGACTGGGAAATGCCGGGACGTTATGACAAGTCTCCCCGTGCACATTTGTATGTACTGAAGTTCACACGTACAGCGGATAAATAAATATAAACATCATATTATCTGTTTGAGCGTAAGATATGAAAACAACCGTAAAACAGAAATGAAAGCAAATAGTGCATTGAGGAGTGTTGGAACTATAACGGGGAAGTGACGCGAAAAATATGCCAAATGTGTAGTAAAAAAAAACGATAAATGAATAAAGAGGAAAGTACGGAAGAACTGTTGAAAACAGTATAAGTCTGCATCCTCACTAAAGCATTCAGCATAATTTTCCCTCACGCCTGCGGTATGTACGGTCGTGGAAACTGTAGAGGAGAAACAGTGGGAGGACTGCTACCTACCCTGGAGTGGAGTAAAGGTAACAGCAAGTGACGACAGTAATACTGTGTAACCAGTCGTACATGTAGTCGCATTGGGGGTAAATGGGGCACGTTTCTGTTGTAATGCTTCGTCATCCATTTCTAGCATCACTCTCCGGGAGTTATTAATCTCTGGTTTTTCCGGGGACATTATGAGTCCGAAATTTTCTGTTGATGAAGGCGCTGTATGTAAAGGAATTTCAAGGTTATTGAGAGAGAAATGAAGATTGTACATTGTGACCCAGGTAGGAATTCCCAAGCTTCACGAACGGGCCAAACGTGGATAAGTCACGGGTTACCAGACTCTGGTAGTCCTAACTTCATCCACGCTTGGTACCGTCGTCTTACTAAATAATTACCAAGCTTGGATTTTTTATATCAAGCCCGTCTACCGTCTATATCGATGGGGAAAAAGCTCATTTCGAATGGAGCAAACGCCGAGACGATAGGGTCAATAGTTTTTGAGATATCGTCAAAGGAGTGCTGATTTCGGTGAAAATCGGCAAAAGGGCGACGTCCCCCCCCCCCCTGGAAAATTTAATTCTCGAATGGAGGAAAATGGGGGATGTTAAGAAGGGGTACTATAGAGGGAGGATTTCCTCGCACAATTTTCTATAAGACTTTCTACAGGAGTTTCTATGGATTTTCTTTACAAGATTGGATTATTTTCGATTAATTCAAATCGGCATCTGGTCGTTCATGTTAAAAAGCTAGAAAATTTGACCGAAGCGCCTGATAGAATATCGCACAACCCCATAATCCCACAGACAGTCTTATCTGAAAATTTCTATACGAAATCGTTGATATTTCCATAGGAATTCTCATGGAATTTGTTTGTATACGCGGCGGCTCAACTGAAAGTTATTTAGTCCTGGAGTTTTGATTTGATTTTTTATCCAATAATCGTTAAATAACCCCTTTAAATAGCCTCAAATGACTACCATATGAGTCCCGACCTTCCCTATACTCTTTATTGCAACTCTAACGCAAGTAGAATGCCAAGAAAAAAGGTGTTGATAGAATTGAACAGGTCTCACCCGATCAGTGGCATGTTAACAGACTTGAGCAGCAGTAAAAAGAACACATTGAGAATTGAGGAGTTCTGGCCTCTTCAAACCTAAGTAGTCATTAAAACATACCAGGCCATTATTGGTTCCGATAGATCTAAAAAAGACAAAGTAGACTTCAGAAGACCCAAATGAATGGAAAGTAAGATTAGAGTGAACCGAATATTCACCTCTACTATGCGATGGTAATTTCTAAAAACTATCCCTGAAACTACACATAAACAAAATTTCCCAGTGTAATGTGAAAAGAATTGAATTCACCCGCAATAACACCAAAGTAATCATAACACCAAGTGAATTAGTTTAAATTACACAAATGACCATTTCGCTGAGGTGTGAACTACCCTAATAGAATGTCTCGGTGGAGCTCATCTCTCAGGTGGGCTGTATGTCACTTTCCCATGGACATAATGGGGACGCTCGTTAATAACCCGACGAAGCTTGCAACACACTCACCCTCGCAGTTCTATTGTCACAGTAAATAACAATAAAACTTTATTAATGCGGTGGGTAACTGTAGTTACCCGGGACTGGCAGACATCCAGGCTTTTATATACACGCATCCTATTCACCGAATCATTCAAGCACATAGAAAAGTTTCTGAGTGTGGAATGGAATACTAGGAGATCTAGGTAATGTTGCGCTCATCGTACGTTACATTTTGCCATTCACCATTCGTCTAGTTCTCCTTTATGCTAACCTATGAAACGTCGGTACTTTGGTCTTATGCTTTGCCCGTGCATGTGCCTACGGACCTCTCTGTATAATTCAAAACGGTTATTCCGTTTCATACGGAAAAGCCCCTTTCCTCGCTAGAAGTATGTACATCTAACACCCAAGGTAGAATCCCAACCCTTTCTACCTGCACTCTCTTTCTTTCTGTAAAGTATATGTGAGCACAGTTCTAGGGTAATCGGAATACTCGAGGGAATGCCATTGCAGTTTGCCCCCCTTCTCTCCCCCCTCCCCGAGGTTTCTTAAATTTTCATTCTCTCACAACTTTAACGCTGTAGGTTCATTCGCGGTACAATGAACAGTATGTTGATGGAATCTTGGAATCATGAATAAATATTTTATCAGGTCCAGCCGGTTTACCCAAGCGATATCTCACTGATGAGATTGGATGGAACTGCACTGTCAAATGGTGGCTGGTTTCAAGGAATAATATTTTTTTTTTTTGAGTCAAAAAAATGTTAAACAGCATTTCCTAAGTGACTTCACCTCAGTGGCCTCAGAGATGTGATTTTTCGGGTTGAAAATATATTACAGTTCTAAGTATTAAAAATGTCATTTTCTTAATTAAAAAATTAACATGAAAAAATCCCTAACTTTTTTTCGAATAAGCTCTTCAGGGTACTCGAAAATTGACAATTTTGAGGTGATAATTTTAGGGTTATAGTATATTTCCGGCCTGTCGTTATGGGATTTTTTACTCGCGTGCCCTAACGAACCCGTCGATTCAAATTCGGCTGACTCTCGATTCTAAGAATCCGACTCTCGATTCTAAACCCGCCGTCGATTGTGATGTCGAGTGTAGGTAGCTTAAACGACCTACAATCAAGTTTCCTGAAAGTCGATTGTGAGTCGATTCAAGCTGGACATCTGTTGGAAACGAGTCTCAATGTGAATTTCATTTCAATTGAAACAATTTCCGTTAATCTGTTTTTAATCGACTTATACTCGATTCCAACAGATTTCCAGCTTGAATCGACTCGCAATCGACTTTCAGGGAACTTGATTGTAGGTCGTTTAAGCACATTCGACCAACGATCGAATGACAATCGACTAAGCGGGTCGCTCGATTCTTAGAATCGACAGGTCCGCCAGGGTGGAGTTTGCTGAGCTGAGCCCTAGGCGAGGCGGCCAACTACGCGAGTCAAAAAATCCCATAACGATAGCCCAAGAACGATATTTTTCCGTAGTGATTTTCACTTTTTCGAATTCGGGCGTACCAATCCCCGGACGAGGAAAAGTGAAAAGCAGTACGGAAAAAATTTGTTTCTTCAAAATATCATGATTTTTGCGGTCATAGGGATAATATAGCAAGAACAGTGAAATTCGACAAACTTATTCCCCTCTTCAATAACCGTACAATAGATATTAATAGGATGAATAAACTAGAAATCGAGTAATTCATGTACGAGCCGTATAATTACATCCATGACTCAAGAAATTCGTGTACAGAAAGTAATTGATTACTTAATCAGAAACTTGTCAATTCAATTACAATCCTTTTAATTATATTGCAAAAATAATTCGAATTAACTAACAAAATCATTAATTTACCGTCTTCAATTCTCCCAGGATAATTATCGCAATAAGATTCTTACCTCACGCACACGCCACATTCCACGCAATCTTATCAGCTTTTTGGTATCCCAGATTTTAACAAATCGATTCAATATGAACTAAGAATATTATTTTAAATCTCTTTTAATCATTCAGCCCTCTACTTGACGTAAGTGTCAAATAAAAAACATGATTGCAATGGGCATAGAAAAATTGACAACTATTAATATTAAAACGACGGTTAAATACTCTTGCCAATTGGACTTGAAAGTTTATAAAAATACGACTGGTCGCTTCACTATCCAAAGCACAAGAGAACAACTCGCTCGTGATGTCCTGCCTCGATGCTCGATTGAGTTCAGCGCCTCGTATAGTCGATAATCAGGAACATTTGGAGCGGTCATTTCAAGCCATATCATTACAAAAGAACAAAAGTCCACCCTTAAAGTGAGTTTCCTCTTAAATTTTTTTGTCCAGACGTCTTGCCAACATTTCTTGATAATTTAGCAATATTTCGTCGCCGAAAATTCAGAATTTTTTGGAAAAATGAATGAGAACGGTAAACATCAGTTCCAATTTTCCCTGTAAAGTCATATGAAACTAAAAAACTGCTGTAAATACATTTTAAAATTTTCCTCCGTGTCCTCATCGATTCTCCCCTCATGCGATACCATCATTTCGGCAGCCACCACCCGCACCCCCTCCGTAAAAAAAAAACAATCTTCTTCGGGTGTTGATTTGAGAAAATCCCCCCTCGGTTTATCGTATTTTCTCCCGTCGTGATAGAACCGGGAGGAATCACGCGAATACAGGAAATTCGCTGTCTCAGTATTGAATGTATCGCAGAGGGAGAGAGACAAAGATCGTTTTCATCTCCTCGATTCAATAGCAATCAAGAGAAAACAAAAGATTGAGAAAATAGAGAACGAGTTCTGTGTCGTACACGGTTAAGAGCGAAATCACTATTGGAGAAATAAAATGTGGAAGGGCGGCGGGGTGATCGCTGGAGGGTGGGGAGGGGGAGAGGAGTGAACGGCGGACAGCAAGAGAAGTGGAAAAGGGGAAAATTGGAAAAAGTATAATAATGGCCGAAAAGAGGATAGCAAGCCTACATCCCAATATTATTGCAAAATTAGATTTCCTTTGTATATACACCTTTTCACTCCCCAGCGAAGTGTATATATAACGATCGATAAACTTCGTAAGGGGGAAAACGAGAGATAAGGCAGAAAAATGAAACGTGCGAGAAGAGATTTTGTCGGACAAATTGAAGGCGTGTCGACTGTGGGAAGAGAAGGATTTATATCGTTAAATATATTTTCTCCTCAGTTTTTTTTTCTTCTCCACACCTTTATCCCTCACCTTTTCATTGTAGTCGGTGCTGGAGAAGCGAGAGTTAGGGACTCGGAAAAGTTTTGCGGAGGATTGAAAGCTAATTGGGAAAACTCTCTAGCCGTGGAATTGAATCGAGCGTAACCGTGGGCCTGTCAGAATAGCGTTGCTTGCCACCACTCTGGCACCTCACTAACTTTCACCTCAGAATCTCCTCTCGCAAATTCTCGCCGCCCGTCGTTATCCGCATCACCCCCCGGCTACGTCTTATCCTTTCAGCCCTGCATTAAATGGTTTCTCAAATTAATTCGCTGCCATTCGACACGACGAGCAAGCTTGAGAAGACAATCGAAGAAGCGGAAAATGGAAATAGAGAAATTGGACGTGAAGTGGTTGGAAATTTTGAATTGAGTATCAAATTACAGGGAATTATAAATTGATCAGAATAAGCGTTTTCACCAACGATCTTCGGGGAGAAAGGGAAATGGGTGGGTGAGGAGAGGGAGGGGGAGGGGGTGGTAAAGAGTACCCCCGGAATTGTTAATCACGGCATGAACACCGGGAGAATCTCAGTCTTATTTGCGTTTTGGTTCCCAGCGGTGAATCGAAGAAGCACGTTTTACAATTTCCATTATGTGAAACAGAAGATTATGAACTGATAGGAAAAGGGTGGGAAGTTGTTTGCGGTGAAGTCTAGGAGAGATAATGTCTGTAATTTAAATAATCTTGGTGAAGTTTGGACGTGTCTGAGCAAATTTATTATAGGAAAGTAATCAAATGAAAATTTAATCTTAAAGTGTCTTGCATTTTTCTCGTGAATTATATTAAGAATTACTGCACTTATCCATGCCTCCAATTTTAATAACTTTTAGAGTGTGACATTAAAATATTGCGACATACGTTATGCCAAAAGCGAATTATAAAGCATAATTCGACAATGGTTAGGAAAAAAAGAACGGGGAATTGAATGTATTCAATTCAGACGATTTGAAGACGTGAGTTTTTACAATGTAATTCCGAAAGAAATCTAAGAAAAGAACTCGGGGAGAGGAGGGAAATAAGAGATGTAATTTCTCAAGAGTCGGGAGGGTATTTGGGTCAGTGGAAGTATCGAGTGGAATTGATATCCTCCTGGGTTCTATCGGTATTCTATGGGGGTCAGTATATTACAACTAAACAGGCCTGACCAAGTCAGTATATTACCACTGAACGGGAGCTGATGTATGGCGGCGACTGGTCACTGCCAAAAACTCACACAGCCTTAGCGGTGAGCAAATACCCGACGACTGGCCTGTGTTACAGCTTGGGAATTATATCCTCTCTACTTTACGCGGCCAGAACTATTAATTCCGGGTTCAAACCGCTTTACCCGATGCATCCCTCCCACCATTAATTCGATTTCTGGTTGGTCAATATGGGAATGAAGACTAACGAAATTAGTGAATCATATTCGGTGGCTCACCACCATTTTCGGTATTCAGCGAATTGATTATCGGGGCTTGACAGAATTTATTCACGTCCGGTTTGCGTTCCAAAATTCGGCGAATGAAAGTGGGAGGTTCAGTTGATGAAGTATTTCCATTCATTGTCGGGGGTAATATGAAAAACAGATGAAGTTATTTCGTTGAATTATTTTTGTCCTTCTTTACACATGAATGAAAACTTCTGGTGATCCTTTCTTTTTCAATTTGATATCAAGGGGATTTTTTATATCAAGGGACATTGAATTGCGGTTCGACTTTCCCAAGGCTTTTTCCTTTATGGTATTTATGGAGTAAATTGAGTTGTAAAAATTGGAAAAGAATTATATTACAATATAATTATGAAAAAGAAGAAAGAAAGAAAGAATTGTATGACAATATATATTTTACTGAATATTTGATGGCGTTATAATTTTCAAACAATAAGATGGAGAGACTTCCCATATTCGAGTTTTCCTAGAATAATTGACAATTTATCTTCAATTTGTGTTATTTTTTCAATTTTTTCATTCGTTAAAACCTAATGAATTCCCTAATTTTTAATATCTTTCAAAGAAATATTTATTAGGCGATCCATATGATATTTCATAGACTGAATCCTATGGAATTTAAAATGACTGACTACATTTCGTCCATTAATTAATAAACAAATATTATTCAAAAATTAAAACTTAATGATGTCTTTTCTTTACACTTTTTTTTACAAAAGAAGAAATTGCAACAAAAATAGTCGGAATTTTTGATCGAAGACTTCCAGTAGATATAACAGGTGGGGTTGGACAAAAAATGCTCGTCAATTAATATTTTGTTTTCGAAAATTTATATTCAACAATGCATAGCACTTGGAATTTCTAAAGTTACATGAGGTAATCCAAACTTCCTCATGGCGTACACCCGGGTATAGCGGAACTAGAAATTGGAGAACGAGGGTCAGCTACTCGATGATTAAGCAAACCTGTAACGACCTTAACCCGAAGACTATGGATTCATGCAGAGTGAAGGACGAGGAGGGATGAGGAGGGAGGAATGGATGGCCAGCTGCGGAACTTGGCATATTCCATGGTGTGCACTATAAAGGGCCTGTGCCATGAGAAATTTTCCCCCGAGTTTGTACGCCCCTCGGACGATGCTGCTATGCATTTCTATCGGCTACTTAACCTCCGGAAAAGCTCTTCTACCGACGTCATTTCCGGTTGTACATGCAACCAGAGAACGCGAGAAGCCAACTCTCAGTGGCATATCCCGGTAGGCAAATATCCGCGTAAGCTCGTTGGCAAAGTTCTCATTCCCGGAGCAGCTTGACAAAAAAAGAATCGCCTCTGCCGACTTTGCGCCCGCTCACACAAAGGGCGTATAATCCCATATTAATGGGAATACGCTTCTGCCATCATTTTCACTTTTCGTACGATTTTAATTAATATTGCATAGAGTGAAATATTCAATAAAAATTTCGGAATAATTCACGTACTCTGCTGGCGTGAATCGTCTTCAGCTAATTCCTATA